>JAPPVO010000007.1:53690065-53856526 GCA_030407325.1 Camellia japonica
CCTCAACCAGAGAAAATTCAAAGTGTCAGAGAAAAATCACATTCACTCAATTCCTACATGTATAGAAAATTCATATACTTAGATAAAATAAGATATATTTACAATTACCTTCATTCCCATCTTTCCCTATCGCAGCAAACATAACTCCTTTGTATTGGCCTTTCAAAAATGTTCCATCAGGAAACAGCAATGACTGACAATATTTGAAACCAGCAATGCATGCATGAAAGCCCACAAACACTCTTTTGAAACGCTTGTTATCGTCAAAATCTAACTCAAAACGACTACCTGGATTGTTTTTCAATGCCTCATCAAAATACCACCGTAATTGATCGAATGACAAACAAGAATCGCCATATGTACTACATTTTGCTTTTTTAACCCCCAACCAACCACAGTTATAACTAATTGAGACCCTATACTTATCTTTCATTTCTTTGACAACATTCACTGGAGGAGTTAAAGGTTTTGCACTTACCTCTTCAAGTATCAGCCCAGAAACTAAGCTGGAAGTCATCTTAGCATGTTTACTAGTACAAACCGTCATACCACACGTATGTTCATTATTCAAAGTTCTTATGTAAAAGAACCCATTTGTTTTTTCAACTGAAGCATGTACACGCCACATACATCCCATTGATTCCTTATATGCACATTCTGTCATAACCCTCAGTTTGTTATTTTTAACATACGTAAACTGAAAGCCAACCTTAATAGCATACTTGCATAAAATAGTACGGAACTCAACTACACTACCCTCAAAATTTTGTCCAATACTCGTAATAATATTTCGCCAACCAGCTGACAATAACACATTTTCTTAGTGAGAACAAAACTTAGAAAGTGAATTCCTTTCAATATCCACCAGCCTATCACATTCATCATGCACAAAATCTACCTAATTAGACCCCACTTCATCCTCTTGATCAGAAGTACTACACCTAGTAATTGAAACATCAACTATATCAACACCACATGCACAAACAACCCTCAACATATTCAGAAAATCAATATCATTTCGAACCATACAATTCGGATGTCCCACAATAGAATATGAAATACACATCGTCTCAGGTTTCAAATTCTCTCATGTTTTACACAAAATGCCAACCAATTCCTCAAAATTCAATTCGCATGAAACATTAATGACAATAGTATCATTCCCATATTTGCACAGCAACAACACTGCACTGTCCATCGAAACTGAAAGAAAAAACAAGAAAAATAATTTGTTCAACATAAAAACACTTCACAAGAACAACATAAAAGTCCAGAGAAATTTCTAATAATTATAATTTTCTCTAGATTATAATAACAAGCTTATAATTTTCTCTAGACTCAAATAAAAGTCCAAAGACATTTACAAACTTATATTCATCTTCAAGATAACAAAAACAAAATCACAGAAAAATTAATGAATCTAGAGAGAATCACAGAGAAATTTACTGCTAACTATTAAACACAATCATAGACAAAAATCACACAGAAGATCTGTTATAAAATTATAAGCTTCTCTGTGATTTTCACTGAAGTACAAGCTTACAATTTTCTCTGCGTCATTCTGTAACGCCCCAACCCTTCACATATCATCGATATTGTCCGCTTTGGGCTACACTCGCACGAATTTGTTCTTCCCAGTGGGTCACCCATCCCAGAATTACTCCAGCCTAAGCATGCTTAACTGGGGAGTTCTAATAGGGATCTCACCACCCGGGAAAAGGCCTCGATGCTATATAAGGGTCCAGTTTTTACTTTTATAGTCCAGGAACTCCCCCTCCATTCCCGATGTGGGACACCGGGGCCTTATAATCACCTCCCCCCCCCTTAGGGCTGCACGTCCCCGTGCAGTAGCCTGCCAGCTCGCAAGCCCGCCCACATACACCGAGAGACGCCAGGGGCCCACACTCGGTACTCCAGAGAGTCGGCTCTGATACCATTTGTAACGCCCCAACCCTTCACATATCATCAATATTGTCCGCTTTGGGCTACACTCGCACGAATTTGTTCTTCCCAGTGGGTCACCCATCCCAGAATTACTCCAGCCTAAGCACACTTAACTGGGGAGTTCTAATAGGGATCTCACCATCCGGGAAAAAGCCTCAATGCTATATAAGGGTCCAGTTTTTACTTTTATAGTCCAAGAACTCCCCCTCCATTCCCGATGTGGACACCGTGCATCGGGAATGGAGGGGGAGTTCCTGGACTATAAAAGTAAAAACTGGACCCTTATATAGCATCGAGGCCTTTTCCCGGGTGGTGAGTGCATCGGGAATGGAGGGGGAGTTCCTGGACTATAAAAGTAAAAACTAGACCCTTATATAGCATCGAGGCCTTTTCCCGGGTGGTGAGATCCCTATTAGAACTCCCCAGTTAAGCGTGCTTAGGCTGGAGTAATTCTGGGATGGGTGACCCACTGGGAAGAACAAATTCGTGCGGGTGTAGCCCAAAGCGGACAATATCGATGATATGTGAAGGGTTGGGGCGTTACACATTTGCAATATTACACTCATATCAAAATCCAAAGAAATTTACAAACTCATATACACCTTCAAAATAACAAAAAAACACTACACTGCCCATCTAAACTAAAAGAAAAAAAAAAAAAAAAAAAAAACTTTTACTCAGAGAAACAAAAACTTATATTCATTTTCTACAAACTTATAATTTCTCTGAACTACAAACTGAAAGTGAATCACAAATTTATAATTTTCTCTCAACTACAAATAAAAGTTCAGAGAAATTTAAGAACTTACATTCACTTTCTCAGATTCTATCTGCATTAGAAACTTCTAATAATATGTTCATATGAACTTATAATTTTCTCTGTCATTTTCGTTGGATTATAATAACAAACTTACAATTTTCTCTGGACTATATCAACAAAAGTGCAGAGAATGAAATTTCTTTGGTTTAAACAAATTTCTCTAGTTTGAAAAAATAAAGAACAAAACTTATTATTGATCAGCATGTTGATGAAAAATAGAGCACGAAAAATGAACTATGATCAACATGTTGATGAAAAACAGAGTATGAAAAATGAACTCTAAACATCAAAATCAACTACAATGTCAACACTCTTTGAAATTGATGAAAAAAATAGAGAATGAAAAATTAATTCCAAAAATAAAAATCAACTCTATCAAGCTGGCCTCTGTCTAAAATTGATCAATAACAGCAAATGAAAAATTAACTCCAAAAATCATAAACAACTTCACTGAGCTAGCCTCTCTTTTAAATTGATCAAAACTAAAAACAAAAACCTAATGCAAAAATACACTCGAAAAACTAATATGAAATCGGAATCCTTACATAAAATTCAAAACAAAAATAAAAAATTCATGTGGAATCTCTATCGAAACCATACCTAATTCAACTCCACTGAAAAACCTATGCGATCAACACACTGTAACACCTACACAATCGTCGTAATCTCTATCGTCAACTGCACTGCAACACTTGCGAAATCCCTATGAAATCTTCGACAAAATCTCTACCGCGAAATCAGTTTCTAAAATCTCCACCGTGAAGTCAGCAAAAGAATAGTTTGCCAAAATCCAAACAATCTTATGTTATAACGAAGGGTAATTAGGTATTGTATAACATAAAATAAACTTGAGGGACCTTAGCCATCAAAACATATTATTGTGTATCTCTCATCCTATTAAAAGTTGGGGAGGGACCTTAGGCCAATTTCCCCTTAAAAATTCTGGAGTCGTCACTCATACCTTTAGTTAAAAGTGTGTCATCTGTGTATTTTCAACTTTGATTGAAGCTCCAATTAAAAGTGGAGATAGATTCAGATTCCATTACTTATTACCTTTGCTTCTCGTTTGTAAACTTCTTGTGCCTGTTAACGAAAATACTCATGATTATGATTATAATTATAATAATGTCACAACTACACTATGTTAGGTCAATTATTTATAAAATTTAGTTTGTAAATTATTTTTAAAAAAGAAAATGCCGATTATTTCATGTCATATCATTTCGAATTGTGTTAAAATTATCTCAACATTGACTGAATTTATTTATTATTTTGTGTTATCGTGTCGTGTCATTTTTTGTCAGTATCTAATTTATATCAAAAAAATTCACTCCAAGTTAAAAATGCCAGGTGTATAGAAAAATTAATATTTTTCTCTACTAGTTAGATCTAAGGAAACTATTCATAAAATATTTTATTTTAACTCAAATTCATTTGCCTAATTTATAAAAATGATACTATTATATTCTTTTACTATAACTCTAAAATAATAAAGGAAAAAATACATTATTTTCAGTTAAAAACAAAAATTATAATATGTTAGTCTTAAAAAATCCTATTTTGTATACGTTTTAATCAATTAAATGGAATTACATAAGTGATTCAAAAAATTAGATGGCATCTCTTAATGCAAATAACATTAAAATGTATAATTAACTCTTCATTAAGCAAAGTATTCATGTCATATGATTTTCTTTAATCACAATTGATCTCTCTAGATCTTCCTTTAAGAACCTCACAAGGCTTAAGGTTTTCAGGTGGAACAACATTTTCTGTTGTCACATCTTGAAGTCATTTTTGAAAAATCACAACAGAATTTCAATATTCTATTTTTCCGAAAACTAAACTTAACACTAGAAAATCCAAATTTTGAAATTTAATTCAAAATTGATTTCACCACTTAACCTAGAATCCAATATGGTCAAAAAAGTTTCTAGGAAGGCTGGAGGGGTCACACTGGTCCCACTTAAGACCTAGTTAACTTTAAATAAAACTTTCAAGAGCATGTTGACTTTTAGTTCATGAGAAACAAATTTAGAATTAAGTTTTTCAGCAAATAAACTAGGTTAAAACAAAACAAATTCCCAAGGAAATAGAAATTGCTACCAGAATTATACCACTCATAAAAGTTAACCGGTACTCTCGGAACCGAGCCCATTATTTCCCAATAAAAATCAGAAATATTTAGTTGATGCTAAAATCTTATTTTTTATCCCAAAATCAAAATACTTTGGAAATAATCAGATTATAACCAAAAATATTCTCCAAACTTAGTTTTCCAACACTTTGAGAATAAAATGATTAAACCCAAAGATTTCCTCAAACCCAAAAGGTTTGAAATCAAATCCGTTTCAATTGCCATTTCTAAATATAAATCAGAAATACTCTTTAGCCAAGGCTAAACTTTGGTTTTTATTATAGAAAATCAAAACACTTTGGAAATAACAAAATTAATCTCAAAGATTTTTTCTAAACCCAAAGGTTTATAAACATCTTTCCTTTCCCCTTTCCTTTCATTATGGTGAAACTATTACAAATTACGAATTAAAACTACTACAAATTAAAATGCAACTGTTACAATTACAAATTATCTAAATCTGCAAAAATGGAGTTTATGGTTGCATCTGGAATCATCTGTTTAGCCAAGAATACACTTCTCCACTTATAATACGTATCTTTGTATAAAAGACATTACAAAACTCTATTCTCATTGCCGCTAAATTTCCATGCTCACTGTTTATATACACACTTAGATATAAGACGAGTTAATGAACCAATAAAATACAAGTAATTTCTGTTATAACTTGCAATGTGTAATTCAAATGCTATAGATGCATTGCAATTACAAGAATGTCATGAGTTGCATGGCTATACATTAATTATATATATAGGAATATTATAATCATAATGTTGGCATTTCAACCATGCAACTATAAGCAAATATATATAACAATAAAGTTAAACTTCCATTATCATTCTATGAATACAACAATATTTTGCAATAATTTCCTTGATTATAAATCAAGGCATGAAAAACTGACAATTGACATAACAAAAAAACATAGAATGAATAACATTAATGCCATTACAATGTCAAACTATACCACCGTGCGATAATGCAACATCATCATACGCAAGCACAGTAATAAGACTATTATACTAGAACAACTGAAACTGTTTTACTAAATTTTCTCCCAAAACAAACTTGTTTAGAAATATTTTATACCGTTAGAAGCCTCTCGACTAGACAAATCTCCTGAAATTCTCAAAACATGAAATCCAACGCTTCATTTTTTTCTAGAATTTAATTAATCTGATTAAATCGAAATGGTTAACAAGCTTTCAAAACAACAAACGAAATAAACTTGAAATAAAATTGAACTATAAAGTGAATAACTAAATTCACAAATATGTCCAAAATTTTGAAGGTCCAATATTATGCCTTATTCCATGCTGTGGGAGCCGAATAAGTAGAAGAGTCGGAAGACGCGTACCCTAGAAACTAGATACTACTCGGCTTCATATTGCGTAAATAGGGCACCAAATGCGTTAGTAAAGCCGAATAGACGGAGGTCAGTAGCTCCGAATGAATATAAGGTGAATGGGATAAAAGTAGGCTCAGGCCCTAAGCCCAAAAAGCAAGTATAATACAAGAACACAAATCTAGAAAGGTATGTAAGAATCACTTCACTTAACTTAGTAAACAAGCTATCCTGAGTGTCTGAACTGACTTGTCCGTCGGAGTGCTAATTCCGGCACCCCCGACCGGAGTGTTTGTATCTTTTCAAGTGACTAGCTGAGGATCACTAGCGTCTCCCAGGATCTGAAGAGTATTTCCAAACCACTTCTCCACAATTGGCGCCGTCTGTGGGAATACTCAAATACATCCATGGCAGGCGTGACTGAAGATCCTCCGATAGCCACTGACAAGACCGCACAGAGAGGTGACCTCATTCCAGCAAACTCGCTTGGACCAAAAACCATCGCAGCAAGACTTGACTCGGACCTTTGCTCATCTTCAAACCCAACGCAAAAGACAATACAAGCGACCATGGCACAAGCTAGGCAAACCAAATAGAGGTTGGACAACATCATCGCTGAGAACGAACGCCTTCGTCGCGATCTGGCCTCGGAAATAGCAAAATCCAAACAAACGGTGCGCCAGGCTTCTGAGCGACCCCCGAGGGCAGATGATCGACGATCTCGGCCCGACAGCAAGAAACTGACGGCCGCTATGCCTCAACAGATCATCTTGAGGAGTTGGCAAAGGACGAACGTCTCCACCAATGCGTCCGGAAGAGTGTGGTCGAAAACACCTGCCCCTCCGCGGATGCATTTCCGCTTGACACCGTCCACATGATATACAGCCTACCAGCAGCCCCGGCCGTGCATGCGATCCAATCACATCCAGGCCCCCAACAGCAACTCACGCCAGCAAAGCGGCCCGAGAAACGCCAAGTATCACCTTTGACGATTCTGATTTGATCGGTGTAACACTCCCTCACATCGATCCGTTGGTTGTTGAGCTGCGCGTAAACGTTCACCGTCGAACGCGTTCTTATCGACCAGGGCAGTACCTCGGAGGTTATGTATTATAAAACCTTCACCAAACTCGGATTCAACGAGTCAGACCTGACTCCGGCCCCTTATCCACTATTCGGCTTCAATGCCACTCCAGAGTACCCCTTGGGAAAGATCAGCTTACCCGTTCGAGCAAGCTCCAGAATGGTGGATGTGGAGTTCTTGGTCGTCCGGCTGCCTTCACCGTACAATCTCATCATGGGGCGATCGTGGTTGCATACATTGCAGGCCGTCCCAAGCATTTATCATCAACTGCTACGTTTCCCAACAGAACACGGCATTGAGCAAATCCGCGGATCCCAGAAATCGGCACAAGCATGTTATCTTGCCGCCAGAACGCCAAAGGAACTGCAAGTAAACTCCATTGAGGTGTCGAATCGGGAGATCCTGGATGACGTTGGGCGTTATCCAAATGAGAAGGCCACGGAAGATTTAGACCGAGTTGACATTGATGGAAGCCCAGAAAAGTTCTTCATGATCGGCGCCTCTCTGAATCAGGCCGACAGGCAGCAGCTGATCTCTTTCTTGCTCAACAACCTTGACGTCTTTGCGTGGACTCCATACGAAATGCCGGGAATAGACCCGTCAGTTTCACAGCACCATCTGAATGTCGATCCGAAATGTAAGCCGATCATTCAGAAAGGCCGACGGTCAGCCGCGGAGCACACTGCCGCCGTTGTTGAGGAGGTAGACAGACTGCTTGACGCCGGGGCAATTAGAGAAGTCACTTACCCTACGTGGCTCTCCAATACAGTGGTGGTGAAGAAGAAAAATGGGACTTGGCGAGTGTGCGTCGACTTCACGGATCTGAACAAAGCTTGCCCCAAAGACTGTTTTCCTCTACCTAGAATCGACCAGCTCGTCGATGCGACGGCACGTCATCAACGCATGAGCTTCCTCGATGCTTACAGAGGCTACCATCAAATCGCCATGCATCCAGATGACCAGGACAAAACTGCCTTCCTCACCCCAAGAGGAACCTATTGCTACAAAGTTATGCCCTTTGGGCTGAAGAATGCAGGGGCAACCTACCAAAGATTGGTCACTGCCATGTTCAAAGAGCAACTCGGCCACACTATGGAAGTATACATCGACGATATGGTGGTCAAGTCCAAAGAAGAACAGAATCATATAGCCGATCTAGAAAAGACATTCAGCATCTTACGCAAATACAGAATGAAACTGAACGCTTCCAAGTGTGCGTTCGGAATCGGCTCTGGCAAATTCCTGGGTTACATCGTCAATCACCGAGGAATCGAAGCCAACCCGAGGCAAGTCACAGCAATCTTGGAACTCGGCTCCCCCCGTTCAGTAAAAGAAGTCCAAAAGTTGATGGGGATGGCCGCTGCACTTAACAGGTTCATCAGCCGGTCTACAGATCGCTGCCGACAATTCTTTCAGACACTACGGCAGGGTAAGGCTTTTGAATGGTCCGCCGAATGCGAATCAGCCTTCAACGGACTCAAGACCTACCTCCGCTCAGTACCTCTCTTGACAACACCCGCCGCTGGTGACCCGCTCATCCTATATCTGGCAGTTTCCGATAGGGCCGTCAGCGCCGTACTGTTAAAAGAGGAGGAGGGGGAGCAACGGCCAGTGTATTATGTGAGCAAGGCAATGGTTGACGCCAAAACACGCTACCTTCCGCTGGAAAAACTCATCTTAGCCCTAGTCATGGCGGCAAGAAAACTGATGCATTACTTCCAGGGACATAGCATTGGGGTGCTAACAGATTATCCCCTCCGATCAGTACTACAGAGTGCAGAAGCATCGGGACGTGTTTCAAAATGGGCTCTTGAACTTGGCCAATACGACATTCAGTTTTTACCTAAAACTGCAATCAAGGGGCAGGTGTTGGCCGACTTTGTTGCCGAATTCACCAGCGAGCTTGCCAACCTCAAACCTGATGTTCGACCAAAGGCTGAAGTTCTACCAAAGCCGAACTGGAGAATTTATGTCGGGGATATTTGGAAATTATACTATGATGGATCATCTAACCAAAGGGGCAGTGGCGCCGGAGTTGTAATCATGTCTCCAGACGGCGCAGTAATTGAGCAGGCCGTCAAGCTTGGCTTCGAAGCATCAAATAACGAAGCCGAATACGAAGCCCTTCTAGCCGGTCTGCGGAATGCGCACCTTCTCGGCGCGCGGCGTCTGCTTGTGTTTTGTGATTCAAAGTTGGTAATCAATCAGCTAAAGGGGGAGTACGCGGCAAGAAACGACCGTATGGCGGCCTACATGAAAACGGCCAATTCCTTGCTGGCAAAATTTGACCATCATGAACTGAACCAAATAACACGCGACCAGAACACACACGCGGATGCCTTGGCGTGCCTAGCCTCCGCCATCAATTCTGAGATCAAACGGACCATCGAAGTAGGTTTCGTCCCGGAGCCGAGTATTGGCCCTTTGGAGGAAATCCATGTCAATGTTATAGAATCCGCACCAAGCTGGATGGACCCCATTGCTGCATTCCTCTCTTCTGAACAACTCCCAGAGGACAAAAAAGAAGCACACAAGCTACGAAATAAAGCTCTGCGATACTATCTGGATCCGCAAGGAGGGCTTTACAAAAAGTCCCTCTCTGGTCCATATTTGGAATGCGTGCACCCTGACAAAGTGGAGGAGCTTTTGACAGAGATACATGAGGGCAGTTGCGGTGCCCATTCTGGCGGACACTCCCTGGCCCATCGAGCTATAACGCAGGGGTATGTATTATTGGCCGACAATGAGAGCTGATGCGGAGAGCTATGTAAAAAAGTGCGAACAGTGCCAAAAGTTCTCCCCATTAACCCATCTGCCTGCCGAAGAGTTGAACTCTATAACCAGCCCTTGGCCGTTTGCTCAGTGGGGACTTGATATCGTAGGACCATTGCCCAGGGCCCCAAGGAACAAGCGATTCTTAATCGTCGCGACAGACTACTTCACAAAATGGGTCGAAGCGGAGGCTCTAACACATATACGAGATGCCGACATTAAACGCTTTGTATGGAGAAACATCATAACACGATTCGGCATTCCGAGAGCTCTCATCTCAGACAATGGCACCCAGTTCGATTGTGGCGTATACCGAGAGTTATGCAGCAAATATGGCATTCGGCCTTACTTCTCGACACCGGCCTACCCCCAAAGCAATGGTCAAGCCGAAGCCTCTAACAAATCCATCTTGGACGGCATCAAAAAGAGGCTGGAAAAAGCTAAAGGCAAATGGGTCGAAGAATTGCCGAGTGTATTGTGGGCTCATCGTACTACGCCGAGGAGATCCACTGGAGAAACGCCGTTTGCTCTATGCTTTGGAACCCAGGCAATCTTACCCCTGGAAATCGGCCTCCCAACTCTGAAATCGCAAGTTTTTGACATAGGCCGAAACGACATGATGCTTGCCCTAGATCTGATTCTAATCGAAGAACGAAGAGACCGCGCCCTGGCATCCATGGCACGCTATCAGCAGCAGCTCGCCAAGTCGTATAATCAGCGAGTTCAGTTGCGCCGATACACGCCAGGAGAGCTTGTCCTAAAGAAGGTACTTCCAGCCGACCGGAGACCGGCCGATGAAAAATTGGGTCCAAACTGGGGCGGCCCCTATCAAATTGAATCCATCGCAGGAACAGGGGCATATCGGCTCTCAGACATGACAGGAAGAAGCCCGCCACGGCCTTGGAATTCTACACATTTACGTAAATTCTATCATTGACCCAACTTGTGGGCTTGATACTTGTACATGTTCCACCTTTGCAATACAACGTTTCTCGTTTTCTCAAGCTCGCCCCGAAGCCTTGATTAATTAGGGCCGATTAAGCCTTCCAAGGCCAAAACAAAGACTCCGGATTCGAAGCGCCCTTCGTGGATATCACAATTGGCCAAAATAAAGCCTCCGGATTCGGAGCCCCTTTTGGTGCATGACACCTTAAGGGCCGATTAAGCCTCCCAAGGCCAAAACAAAGACTCCGGATTCGGAGCGCCCTTCGTGGATATCACGATTGGCCAAAATAAAGCCTCCGGATTCGGAGCCCCTTTTTGGTGCATGACACCTTAAGGGCCGATTAAGCCTTCCAAGGCCAAAACAAAGACTCCGGATTCGGAGCGCCCTTCGTGGATGTCACGATTGGCCAAAATAAAGCCTCCGGATTCGGAGCCCCTTTTGGTGCATGACACCTTAAGGCCGATTAAGACTCCGGATTCGGAGCACCCTTCTTGGATATCACGATTGGCCAAAATAAAGACTCCGGATTCGGAGCGCCCTTCGTGGATATCACGATTGGCCAAAATAAAGCCTCCGATTCGAGCCCCTTTTGGTGCATGACACCTTAAGGCCGATTAAGACTCCGGATTTGGAGTGCCCTTCGTGAATATCACGATTGGCCTTTCTGAGAGGTGTATTCGGACCACTTGATTGGCCGAATAAATATTCACTAAGAATCGTTCTTAATTCAGACCGGTTAATGCATGTCTAGACATTTACGTCACGCAACACAAAACTTGCCAGAAAGTTGGAATAATACGATTAATTAAGCCCATAACATTTCAAGACCAAATACAAACGTTGAAAATAAAAGAAATTCTATTTATTCGGCGCAAAGTCTATTCATTCAGCACCCTCATCGTCGCTCTTCTCAATTTTGAAATCGGGATAAGGAAAGTGGTGGCGATGATATAGGGGCGAGGCCGAATCAATTCCCACGGCTTCGAGAGATTCCTCGGTTTGAAGGGCCTTGATCCAGCCGTGCTTGAATCCACAATTTTCACATCGACAGACCTCCTCGGCAAGGTCTTGTTTGGTCTTCTCTATCCCGACCTTCAGGCCGTCCTGAAACCCCTTTTCATAACCCGAGGTCCATTGGGTTACTCTCTCCGCAGTAACCAATTTCGATTGATCGGCCACAACCGACGCGCTTGCTCGAACATTCTTCAGCTCCCGAAGCTCACGCTCAGCCTTTTCCGCGCGAATCTCCAGACTGCGATTCCTTTCGTCCTTTTTCTCGCTCTCACGTCGCGCTTCCCGTAGACACATGCCGACTTGTAAGCAGTATATAGTCCTTTTCACGGCCCCATGAATGCTGTCTCGAAATACTTCAAAATCTTGACGTCCGACCATCGATTGTTGGACCTCCGGCGAGAATATCTGTCGAGCGAACTCGACTGCCACATCTGGGTCTTTAATGATAGAATCTGCCTCCGTCATTGGTCTATTCCTCACAGAAACCGCAAAACTCAACGGTCGTAGCGTCGCATCAGGCTCGATTCTTGGTCGCGGGCGCGGAGAATTTCCCCTTTGTTGCCTGTCCTTTCGGGGCGATCTGCTCCGATGACTAAGGGGCTGCTATGTTTCCTGATCCTTGGACGTTCTTCTTCCCGTACGCGAAGGCTCGCTACTACGACTCATTGCGGCGTCTAATTCAGTCAATCTTCGTCCCTCCCAAGTTACCTGAATGGAAATAAGTAGGGCCTCTAGCGTGCACCCACTCCAGTTATCCTTCAATGTTTGCAGCTCTCCCGAGGCAACGTCAGTAATGCCAAACATCAGCGGTCGGATGACAATTGTCCAGCCCGCCAGTTAGGCCCATTCGGCTTCCAAAGCTCGCGCCCTGGCTAAGGCAAGGGCAGATTTATGAATCTGGTCGGCCATGTTTTCAAGCGCAAGCGCCGATCAATCTGTGCCTCCGCCAGCTCGCGAGTTAGGCCCATTCGGCTTCCCAAGCTTGCGCCCTAGCTAAGGCAAGGGCAGATTTATGAATCTGGTCGGCCATGTTTTCAAATGCAAGCGCCGATCAATCTGTGCCTCAGCCAGCCCCCGAGTTAGGCCCATTCGGCTTCCCAAGCTCGCGCCCTGGCTAAGGCAATGGCAGATTTATGAATCTGGTCGGCCATGTTTTCAAGCGCAAGCGTCGATCAATCTGTGCCTCAGCCAGCCCCCGAGTTAGGCCCATTCGGCTTCCCAAGCTCGCGCCCTGGCTAAGGCAAGGGTAGATTTATGAATCTGGTCAGCCATGTTTTCAAGCGCAAGCGCCGATCATCTGTGCCTCCGCCAGCCCGCGAGTTAGGCCCATTCGGCTTCCTAAGCTCGCGCCCTGGCTAAGGCAAGGGCAGATTTATGATCTGGTCGGCCATGTTTTCAAGCGCAAGCGCCGATCAATCTGTGCCTCTGCCAGCCCATTCGGCTTCCCAAGCTCGCGCCCTGGCTAAGGCAAGGGCAGATTTATGAATCTGGTCGGCCATGTTTTCAAGCGCAAGCGCCGATCAATCTGTGCCTCCGCCAGCCCGCGAGTTAGGCCCATTCGGCTTCTCAAGCTCGCGCCCTAGCTAAGGCAAGGGCAGATTTATGAATTTGGTCGGCCATGTTTTCAAGCGCAAGCGCCGATCAATCTGTACCTCAACCAGCCCCCGAGTTAGGCCCATTCGGCTTCCCAAGCTCACGCCCTGGCTAAGGCAATGGCAGATTTATGAATCTGGTAGGCCATGTTTTCAAGCGCAAGCGCCGATCAATCTGTGCCTCCGCCAGCCCCCGAGTTAGGCCCATTCGGCTTCCCAAGCTCGCGCCTTGGCTAAGGCAATGGCAGATTTATGAATCTGGTCGGCCATGTTTTCAAGCGCAAGCGTTGATCAATCGGTGCCTCAGCCAGCCCCCGAGTTAGGCCCATTCGGCTTCCCAAGCTCGCGCCCTGGTTAAGGCAAGGGCAGATTTATGAATCTGGTCGACCATGTTTTCAAGCGCAAGTGCCGATCAATCTGTGCCTCCGCCAGCTCCCGAGTTAGGCCCATTTGGCTTCCCAAGCTCGCGCCCTGGCTAAGGCAAGGGTAGATTTATGAATCTGGTCGGCCATGTTTTCAAGCGCAAGTGCCGATCAATCTATGCCTCCGCCAGCCCGCGAGTTAGGCCCATTCGGCTTCCAAAGCTCGCGCCCTGGCTAAGGCAAGGGCAGATTTATGAATCTGGTCGGCCATGTTTTCAAGCGCAAGCGCCGATTAATCTTTGCCTCAGCCAGCCCCCGAGTTAGGCCCATTCGGCTTCCCAAGCTCGCGCCTTAGCTAAGGCAAGGACATATTTCCTTTATTAATCTGGTCGGCCAAATACCTAAGCTAAGCAGCCGATCTAATCATAACCGAAAGCAATATCATTCATCAACATTTTCCTTAGCCTGTTGAGCACAACTCATGAAATTTTTTATATATACTCCAGTTACGAAACAAAAAGCTACAAGCCCGATTTTATATATACTCATGAAAAGTTACTCATGAAATTTTTCATATATACTCAAGTCACTAAACAAAAAGACTTACTCATGACTGTAGCAACAGATGAAAAATACTAAATAAAAAACTGTAAAAATACATTCGATATCCTAAAAACTGTCAGTCGGCCGGATCAGCCATCGGAATCAGACTCCAATGGCTCAACATCCACTTGCTCATATGGTATTGGCATAATCAACGAAGCGTTAGCAGCAGCAAGGGCTTTGTGCCAGCCATGTTTGAATCCCCGATTTTCAAACTTGGGGACTTGGTCAACGTACTCGGCGAGTCCAGCATTCTTCCCGGCCTCGAATACTTTGGAAGACTGCGAGTCGGCTGCTTCCTTTGCCGCCTTCATTTCAGCCAACTCAGCCTCCAGTTTGGAGATCGCCTTCTGGGCCAATTTGAGCACATCTTCACTCGCGTCTGCCTTCTTCTCGGCATCCGATCTCAATTGATCCGCGCTACGAGCCCTGTCCATCTCGGCGTCGGCCTTTGAGGCTTCCTTGTTCGCCCTCAAAGCCTCGACTTCAGCCCTTCGCCTCTGGTCTTCAACTTCCTCGCGTAAACGACCAATCTCTTTGACGGCGTCGCGATGTCAACGGCCCATATCGTCTATCCGTCCGACGGTCTGCAAAACAAGAATTTAAAACCATAACTTCAACAATATTTGGATAAAGTGAAGCAAAGTTCGAATGTACCAAAAGTGCCGATTGGACGGCTAGTGCTGTCGCATTCAGATCCGTTTCCACTCGGAAAGCCTCCTTGTCAGACGGCAACGACACGAACGTAGCCAAGCTGAATGCGAATTCTACATCTTTAAGCGTCGAAGCATCAGAAGAAACCGGCATGTTTTTTATCATGGCTGAATGACAAAAGGAACGATCAAGTCCGATCCCTCTAATCGAGGACGTTTGCCGCCATGTTCTTCTGAGCCGGCCTCAAACTCAACAGGGCGTTTCTCTGCCTCAACTTCTTGGCCGGCCTGCACGGTCAAAGCAGATTCGGCATTCTCATTTTCCGCCGTTTCCACCTCAACAACGTGCACGGACTCTGATTCGCTAACAGGCAGGGAGAATTGAGATTCGGTGGCAGGTGGTACTTCAGACAGAAGGGCCTCCGCTCTTCGCCGCACGGCCAACCTTTCCGCATTCGCCTTCCTGGCAAGTTTTGTCAGGCTTAACCCGGCCATGTCTTCAGGGTCTGCGGCGGGAATACCCTCCAAGCCGTGAACAACACCGTCAAGCGAAAGATCCCCTCGGCCCGAAGTGGATGGGGGATCGGCCGAATTCAATACCTCATCAGACTCGGTTTCGGACTGATCTGATTCGATAACATTAGCTACATCCCATTCCGAATCGGATCCTTCAAAACCAACCTGCCTTAAGTTTTTGAAGTCGGACAAAATAAGAGCGATAAGAGAATCTTCACCCTCCGGAACAGGGATATTTTCCGCCGCCGAGAAGGTCGTATATGTCGGCTCGTAACGAAGCAGAATATGCGCTGACCTCCCTTGTTTCTGAAGACTTCGACGGCCGAAATATTTGAGCGCGACTTCTATATCCGAAAGAACGGCGCCGTCAGTTGAAGACAGAACTTTCTTCAAATTGCTCCTTGCACAAGCCAAGCCGTCACATTTCAAAGAAGAGGCTTCACAACAAAAACGAACAAATAATAAAAGCGAGAAGGCAATCAGCCACCTAGCTCGCCCCTCCGTCTAGGAATAGGGTCGACGTGATCCTCTCTTTCGCCAAATTCCCAGTTACCCTGGACAACGACCATAACATCATCAACTCGTTTTCCAGAACTGGAAAGCATAGTAATCAGCTGATGGTCGATATCCTTGGCCCTAAGGAAGAAACGCCCGTGCCGACCAGAAGACTTAGCCAAGGCATAACAATGCCGGATGGCTGGAATGCCAAGGTTAACTCTTAGGCGACGGTTGAGCGCTATAATCCCCATTATGATTCTAAAGAAATTCACATTAGGTTGGGAAGGGATTAAACCCCAGTAGCGAAGCACAGCCCTAAGAAACGGGTGAAGGGGGAAACGGACTCCACCCTCTGCAATTGACAAAAGAGGAAAGACAATCGTGGTTTTGTCCTCCCTCTCCATATCAAGAGTGCCGTCTGCCACAAGCGACAGACGGACATCATCAGGAATGGAGAAATAGCGTTTAAAGCCAGCGATTCGATCTGACGAGAGGATGTCTTTCAAATGTTTCACCATACCCTACAGTTTATGAGAATATGCCAAGGAAGGAACAAACCAGAAAGAGTCTTCAAAGCAAGGGAGGAGAGAACTTACAAAGGACGAAGGGGATATTGAAAAACAGAGTTGCAAGGACTATCCAAAAGGCAATCCAGCTATAAGCGTCATGAAATACATGAAAGGACGTCAAAATTTTAAATCGCAATAAATAAACACGTGCGTGAAGGGGGAAAGTCGACACGACAACTGAGAGGGGTGCACTTAGATATCCGCATGACGATGAGGCCAACCGCCGAATTTTGGCTTTGACTTTTCGAAATTCAAAACCAAGCACTCCAGCCAACTGTCGTCGGTGAAGTGCTTGGGGGGTAATTGTGGGAGCCGAATAAGTAGAAGAGTCGGAAGACGCGTACCCCAGAAACTAGATACTACTCAGCTTCATATTGCGTAAATAAGGCGCCGAATGCATTAGTAAAGCCGAATAGACAGAGGTCAGTAGCTCCGAATGAATATAAGGTGAATGGGATAAAAGTAGGCTCAGGCCCCGAGGCCCAAAAAGCAAGTATAAATACAAGAACCACAAATCTAGAAAGGTATGTAAGAATCACTTGACTTAACTTAGTAAGAAAGCTATCCTGAGTGTCTGAACTAACTTGTCCGTCGGAGTGCTAATTCCGGCACTCCCGACCGGAGTGTTTGTATCTTTTCAGGTGACTAGCTGAGGATCACTAGTGTCTCCCAGGATTGGAAGAGTATTTCCAAACCACTTCTCCACACACGCAAAGGTAATCATGTTCAAATAAAAAATTAGCAGTCTATTTTACTAATTTTAATTTGTTTTGTTTATTTGTATTATATATCATCTTTTCGCATTTAGGTAAACCTACAAAGAAAATTAACTATAAAAGAAAATAAATAACGAACAAATTAAATAAATTAGTAAGAATATTAAGAAATAAAATTCTTATTTTATTTTATCAATTCTTAGTAACTTATGTACTAACAACCAAATTACTTATGCAATAACAACTAATTAATATAAAATAAATTGTATGAATAAATTACTAGAAATGAACAACTCAAAATAATCTAATAACTCTAGGCAATTAAATTAATTTCAATTCCAAAAGTCACTAAAATAAAATTATAATAAAACTAAATTGTTTTATCAAAACCTATTTATGTGAATTTGTTTTAAGATTGTTGGTATTTTTTCATAATAATATAAGAAAAATATATAAAATAAAATAAATAGAAATGACAAAATATTTTTTTATTTATTAAAGAATGAAATACAGAATAAACTATATAACTAAAATACATAAATAAACTATATTACAGCATGGAACATATTACAAGATGAATTCCCATGAACATATTAAATCTAAAAGTTTAAAGAACAAAAAAAAAAAATGCAAATCAAAACCTGTGTGATACCACAGTTTCCTTAAAACAGATTCACCATCTCCCGATGGATGTTAGAGGTACGTCGACGTCTGTCTCTCAGGATACGACAGCCGAAACCAACTAATACAGAAGTACCTTCTGAATAGCTTCGGTGAACTTAACAATGGCTGTACTCTGTCTAACAAGAACGAAAGAAGGGCCTAGTAAAAGAAGATGGTAAAAATTTTCTTTTGTTTTGTATACAAAAACTATCTCCAACTTTTTACTCAAAACATCATCTCTATTTTTCATTAAAAAACTCTCAAAAAATTATTCTACCAAGTTGGAGGGGAAAGACCTCTATTTATACAAGTAGGGGAATCTCTAGTCATGAAGGCTATACATCAATAGAGCCATCAAATACCATTAACCAATGCCATCAATTCTAGCCATTAGGGCTAGAGTTACAACGATTGAAAATCTATAGCCACTAATATGGTCATCAACTCCATCATCAAAAGATGAGAGTCATAAAATTTACATTTCTCATGTACTTAATATATACAAATAAATATGTATATAATGATATTTAAATAAACCAACTAAATGGGTTACAAAATGGATACTAATGTTGGGCCACAACTTGATCCAAACCCAATTCTTAAACACATGCACAAGCTAAACCCAACACAATATAACTTAGTCCAAGCTCAAGATTAAGGCCCCGTTTGGGAACCCTCCTTTTTAGCCAAAAAGCCAAAAAGTTACTAAATTAGCCAAAAAGCCAACAACCCATACCAAAAAGTCAAAGATTCTCTTTTCTCTCTACTTTTTGTACATTTTTTCGTAAAAAATCAAAAAGTCATCCCAAACATACTAGTTTTTTTTAGCTCATATTTTAGCCAAATAGCCAAAAAGTTATTAAATTAGCTCCCAAACGAGGCCAAGTCCAAGTCCAAGACCAAACCCAACACATGCACAAGCACAAATTTAGGCCCAGTCCAAACTAAGATTAAGTCTAAATCTAAACCCAACTTTATTGATGCCCACTTTATGAGACAATTCTCACTCACAACTCAATGGTTTTGGCTCATTATTTTTGTATTGTAATCTTCTCACTTAAGAGAATACAAAACCACTCAGATCCACCTCAATCGGTAGTTGGGTCCTACTTTAATTTCGAATTAAAGTTACCAAAAAATCATTATTTTCCAACAAAATTAACACTTAAATACAACTGGATCTATTATCTTATACCCATTTAGTTCTAAGCTTTATGTAAAACTAGATCTTGAAGCATGGTTTGTCTAGTCCCTCCTTGCCCTAATTCATATGTTAATGGATTTGCTTTATACATTTCTTAAGTTTATTTTCAATTATTTGTTTTATTGAGTTCAGGATAAACATTTTTCTTTGAGGACCAGTTTATCAAGTTTTTCTTCTTTAGTTCGGTGATCTCTGCGTCTTTTTTCCCTTCGAGCTTGACTAGCTCACAAAGGTACTTGTCTTTCATCACGGTCAACGCCTTCTGTTTGTCATCGTTAGCCGAGGTAACTAGTCCGGTTAGACGAGCTACCTCGGCCTCTAGCTCGGTCGTTTTTTGTTGTGACTCCTTCAGTTCGGTTGTTTTTTCTTCGACCTCTGCTATGGCCTGCCTAGCTGTTTTCCTGAGCACCAACACCTTTTTATGGGCAATTTGGCTCTTTTGCATAGCCTGCAAAAGAATGGAAAGAAATCAATGACAAAACCGAACAGAAAGTTCGTAAAATTTGAGAGACTAGAGGGTCATCTTACCAGGAGCATTGATTTGGTCGCCGACCGAATGGCCTTAAGCTCGGTCAGGTGTTTGTGATGCTCCATATCGGTGGGCAGGCACACACTCTTAGCCAGATTGAAGGCTAGCATGTGGTCTTTGTCTGCCACCACTGAGTCAGTGTCGCAGATAGCGCGGTTTTGGAAAGTCATTTTTGGACTCCATTTTGAGAAGCTAGCTCGGTCGGCAGGCTCCGGTTGCGGACTTGGTGGGTGGCTTGGTGGAAGTGTAGTTTCATCTTCGTCAACAAGGCGTGGCTCGGTTGGTGTAGTCCGGGCACGCTTGCTGGGGCGAGATGAAGAGGGTTGTTGTGATGGAAGGCCCACCACGGTTTCTTGTGTTTGGTTTGGTGGCGGTACTTCGGCTCTGTTTGTTTCGGTCAGCAGGGCCCTTACTCTGTTTCTTTTTGCTATTTCTTGCTCAGCTGTCAGGGGGACTAGGTTAATTTGTGGCAAGGTTGGGTCCAGTTCGGGGGCGTCCTCTAGCAGAAAGTCGGTCACTCTGGCTTTTCAGCGGCCGCTGTATCTGTATGTCGGTTCAAAATTTAGCAGCTTGGCCCAACTCCGTTCTAGATACCGTAGTGCGGCACGGAGAGTGTTTAGATTGGGGTGGCTGTAAAGGGATTGGAGATGGGCTGAATCTGCACACAGAAGACAACTTTTAGTTCGGTTCAAGAATAGGAAACCGAAATAAAAGAGAAGCATGAAAGGAAACCTAAGATAAGTATACCATGGATTCCTTTATTCCAATTTATACTACGGCCTGGGATCTGGGCTTGGTGGTCTTCAAAATTGCCAGATACTCAGAAAAAATCGTCATCATTTAAGTCTTTGTCCAGTGTATCCTTTATTATTTTCTCGCGTCGGCGTCGTATTCTTAAATAGTACACCCAGCCATCGTCTTTTGAACCTATGGAGTACTGGTGGAATATCTCAGCTAGACCAAGGTTAATGCCAGCTCGGCGGTTTAGTTCGGCTATACCGTTTATTATACGGTATGAGTTGGTGGAAAGTTGGGTAGGGCAGATCCTAGTTTGCCTAAGAAATTCACAGAGCAAAGGTTGGACCGAAAATCTTAGACCGGTTTCTACTATGGACAAGAGGGTAAAAGGTACGAAGCCTTCGTTTCCCCATGGAATGGTATCTTGTTCGGCTAGGGTAAGGTGGACATCGTGAGGGATATTATAATCCTTTCGGAATTCGGCCAGGCCACCAAGTGTTTCTACAAAAAACCTATACTTTCCCATTTATTTTATAAGTTATGAATAAATTAGATCGATGGGAAATTTGTGCTCAGTAGCTCGGTTGAGCGCTCGGAGGAGTGCCTGGGCAACCTAAGTCTGCAAAGCGGAAAACAAATATGTTAAGCACAGATCGTTGGACTGTGCTACAAAGTAAAAAGCAAGAAAATAGAAGTCCTACTTCGGCTATGTAGGATGTTACAGGTTCTATCTCGGTTTCAACAAGGTGCTTGGTAGCTCAGATTGAGCAGTGGTTTTTCAAGCTCGGTCTTAGCGAGCGACTCGATATCTCGGTTGAGGAGAAGGTTCTGTTAGATCGGTTAAGCTTCTAGGGGCAACTTTCTGAGTTCGGTCTAAAAACTAAGAAAGCTGGTTTAGCCCCGAAGACCTAGCTCGGTCGGGATTAAGGTTTTCTAGTACACTAAGTGCAGAATTAGTTCGGTGTGTTATCTCGACTAAAGGTAAATCAAAAGATGGTTTGACTTGTTAAAACTACTGATACAAAGTGTTACTTCGGTTGAATAGTCTGGCTAGACTCACGCATAGCACAAACTATATCCTAGTTCGGTTGGAACATGTTTTTGGATCAAACCTAGTGTTTCTTATGATATTTCTTGAATCAAAGTGGTTCTATTACATGTTTGTGTAAAAAATGAGAAGCTAAGCAGAAAAAGTGTTTTGCAAAAAACACAAAATAGTATGCTATGGATTAAACGAAAGCAAAAACAAGAAAAGAGAAACAGATTTGAGTAAACATACCAGGCTAGGAGGAAGGAAATGGAAGAAGAACGTAGCCACAAGCTTCACAGTTGCAAAAGTTGAAGAACAATGGAGGCTTGAGAGAGAGAATGAAGGAGATGAGAAATGTAGTGGTGAATTCAAAAGTGAAAACGTTTTTGTGTAAAGGGCAAAAAGGGCGGGACTGTTCAAATCTTGCGAAATACGAAAACGGCGTGACAGCTGCCTTGGGCCAATCAGTGTCTGCCACGTGTCATTGGAATAAGAAGCGATTCAGCTGCTGTGATTGAAGAGACGTTTTGACCGGACAAGCAGAGCCCGATGCGGAATTAGCTCGACTGGAAAAGCTAAAGGGGTTTAGCTCGGCTGGAAAAGCTAAAGGGTTTTAGCTCGGCTTGAAAAGCTATGGGGTTTTAGCTCAGCTGGAAAAGCTAAAGGGTTTAGCTCGGCTGGTGAGACAGGTAATCCCTATCATGCTACGCAGATGGAATTAAGGGGCAATTGAGAGGGTAATTTATATGGAAGTTAGGCCGAAATGGGCAATGGGCCGTCATGGGCCACAGCACGAAGGGCTGAGTAAAAAAGGCTTCGAAGTTAGTCCGGTCCGGAAGAGACTTGAGGTTAATTCGGTCTGAAAGAGACATAAGGTTACTCCGGTCCCAAAGAGGTTAGCTCGGTCACCATATTAGAACTTCTACCGGTTATGGCGCAGTATGGTTAGTTCGGTCTAAAGCCTTGCTAGAAGTTACCTCGGTTTAGACTTACCATGGTTTACGCAGGAGGAACTGAGGTAAGGGCATTGAAGGAAGAACCAAACTAACGATAGTTTGGTCTACTCTGTGGCTCGGCGTGGCCATGCTTACTTCGGTCGTATTAGAGTCCGGCCATGGTAAAACCATCTCACTTGGTTTAAGCAGTGAGGGGGGTGTTGAAGGATAAACATTATCTTTCAGGGGTATGAATCCTAGGAGGACTCTGCATGGAGGAGTAAAAGTCCTACTAGGATTGTGCCACACGAAACCTATAAAAGCTCATAAACATCACCTATGGAGAGGTAACACAACTTTGATTTCTGAATACACAGAGTTTTTGTCTATCTGTCTAGTTTGCTGACTTAGACATCGGAGAGGTTTCCGGCACACACCCGCCGACTAGCTCACGTTTGTGTTTTCAGGTGATAAAGCGACGACGTACGGAAGAGCGCAGACTTGATCAACAGGATTATACGAGAAGGTTTATTTCTTTCCCGTACACTTGGTTAACTAAAATGAAATTGTGTAGGAAAAGATTAATCATAGGGTAGAGATGATGCTGTAAAACACAAACACACCATAAAACCTCACTTAATGAACTTGCAACCATGAATGGAACTCTACAATTGGTGTGGTAGTCGGTGGACTCTCCAATGATTAAATCAATGATCTTAGAAGAACTCTTAATAGAACAGTAAAACTCACTGCTTAATGATTGTGTACCTTATTTCTAGAATGGATGGCTTGCTTATAAGTGCTACTAACCCCCTTTGAGAGATCTCTACATGTCCCCTTACTACTCCGCTTTAGGTGAGATCGTGTCTCATATTTGCAACATCCGAAGAATGCACAAGCATGTACCTTCTCAATATGGACTTGTTCATAACATTGTACACTCATTGCTCGGGCCTAGCCATCCGACTTGCAATAGAGCCCTGCAACGTCTTCCAAGGTTCAACTAGTCTATCCTACCATGTGTCCTGCTCAATCGCCACAATATTAGCTCAGCCGTATAGAGTGGTAGTTCAAATTTTACCTCCCACAAAAATAGAATGAAATGATACGGTCATTCTTTAGTCTCACTATGGAACAAATGATAATAAATGAGAGAAAGCTTGTAGTTGATTTCAATAAACCAAAGAGAAAGCTTGTAGCAGCAAGGCTTCATACCTTGTTTGGTTGGATTTTTGGGCCTCCTTTAGTTGGAGCAGGCCTCCCTGTTTGATAGAGAATAGAGAATAGAGAAAGGGAAAGGGAAAATTGCATCACGGAATTGGTAAGGCAAGCTTGAACTTAAACAAAATACGTGATAACGAAACACCTCATATATCAAACTAACATCTGATCTTAGCTAATCTTGCTATTAACAATATTTTCTTCTTTTTTATTAAAATAGAGATAGTTTTATGTCGTTCCTATGAACCAGACTTATTTTGCAACAAGTTTTGCTCTAACTTTCAATGATAAATTTATTAGTATAAAAATATTTTTTTTAAAAATATAATTCAACTGCTTACACTTTATTATGTATTGTATTTCAATACAAATTAGCACAAATAAATTAAAAATAAATCAAAAGCCTAAATGTCCAAATTATTTATCACTTTAATAAAATTTTTTATATCATTATCAATACTAAATGATCATTCGACAAATACAAAACATATGTTTTAAATTTTTTTATTATCAAAACAAGTGACAAATACATACAAAATTTCACTCAAGATTTATAAGTAAATAAGTCCGGTCCATTGGACCCTGTCCGTAATTATCTCACAAAAAAAAATAATAATAATAATAAATGTATGTCACCCAATTTTATCATCAATGATAATTTGGGAAGCAGGTGCCGTTTGGTAACACTTACGTTTTCAGTTTTCTGTTTATATTTATAAAAATTTTAAAAACTCAAATAAAAACTTGTTTGGTAAAATTTTTGATTTATAAATCAATGGTCTCAGTTTATAAATTTGGCCAAAAAATGAAAACACAAAAAATGCGTTTCCGTTTTGAGTTTTGAATTTTTTTTTTTTACCACCCAACACTAGCCACCACCCGCCACCATTTTCCACCATCGTTTTCCGCCACCACCACCCACCAGCCACCCTGCACCACCACCTGCCACCACCACCCACCACCCGTCATCACCACTCACCACCCACCTGTCACCCACTCGCCACCACTACCCACCCCTCGCCACCACCACCACCACCACCACCACTGCCACCACTACCACCACCACCACCACCACCCACTACCCACCTGCCATCCACCCGCCACCACCCACCACCCGCCACTGACTTGCCACCACCACTTACCACCCACCTGCCACCACCATCCACCACCTGCCATCACCAGCCACCTACCACCCACCCGCCACCACCCACCAACCACCACCACCACTACCATCACCATCACCAACCACTCACCCGCCACCCACTTGCCACCACCACCATCACCATCACCATCACCAACCACTCACCCGCCACCCACCTGCCACCACCACCCATACCCACCACCACCACCACCATCACCCACTCACTACCACCTACCACTGTCACCCACCTACCCACCACCACCACCACCCGCCACCTACCCGCCACCACCTACCACCACCCGTCATCCGCCACCCACCTGCCACCACCACCTTCCACCCGCCACCACCACCACGACCACCCAGTCGCTACCACCCACCACCTGCCACTGTCACCCACCCACCCACCATCACCACCCACCATCTACCTGCCACCACCCGCCGCTATTCGCCATCCCCACCCCCCTGCCACCACCACCCACCACCCGCCACCACCACCACCACCACCACCCACTCGCTACCACTCACCACCCGCCACCATCACCCACCCACCTACCACCACCACCCGCCACCACCACCACCCACCCGTCACCCGTCACCACCCACCACCACCCGCCATCCACCACCACCACCACCACCACCACCACCCACTTGCTACCACCCACCCACCCACCATCACCACCCACCATCTACCTGCCACCACCCGCCGCTATTCGCCATCCGCCACCCCCCTGCCAACCACCCCCCCACCCGCCACCACCACCACCACCACCACCCACTCGCTACCACTCACCACCCGCCACCATCACCCCCACCACCTACCACCACCACCCGCCACCACCACCCACCCGTCACCCGTCACCACCCACCACCACCCGCCATCCACCACCCCACCACCACCACCACCACCCACTTGCTACCACCCACCACCGCCACCGTCACCCACCCACCACCACCACTGACCCACTACCAGCCACCACCACCAGCTACCTACCACCCACCGTCACCACTTTCCACCACCGTCTTCCACCGCTACTTGCCATTTCTCACTCTTTTTTATATTTTTAAATTTTTTTTAAACATTTTGTCAATTACCAAACGCGTTTGTAGTTTATGTTTTTCTAAAAATAAACAAAAAATAAACAAAAATCAGTTTATAAAATTTTTGTAAATGTAAACTGAAAACGTAAACGTTACCAAACACATACGTTTTCAATTTTTTGTTTATATTTACAAAAATTTAAAAAACTCAAATAAAAACTTGTTTGGTAAAATTTTTGATTTATAAATCAATAGTCTCAGTTTATAAATTTGGCCAAAAAATGTAAACTCAAAAAATGTGTTTCCGTTTTGAGTTTTCAGTTTTTTTTTTTTTACCACCCAACACTAGCACCACCCGCCACCATTTTCCACCACCGTCTTCTGCCACCACCACCTACCCCCTACCACCCACCCCCCACCACCACCTGCCACCACCACTCACCACCCACCTGCCACCACCACCCGCCACCATCATCCACCTGCCACCCACTAGCCA
Organism: Camellia japonica; assembly: GCA_030407325.1. Lineage (NCBI taxonomy): Eukaryota > Viridiplantae > Streptophyta > Magnoliopsida > Ericales > Theaceae > Camellia > Camellia japonica. The sequence goes on from JAPPVO010000007.1 coordinate 53,716,632, forward strand.
TCACCAACCACCCACCACATGCCACCCACTCGTCACCACCACCCACGCCTCGCCACCACCACCACCACCACCCACCACCCTCATGCCATCCACCCGCCACTACCATCCACCGTCCGCCACCACCACCCGCCACCTACCCGTCACCACTACTCACCACCCACCTGCCACCACCCGCCACCACCAGCCACCCACTACCCACCACCACCACCACCACCACTACCACCCACCACACATCTACCACCCACTTGCCACCACCACCCACCACCACCTACTCGCTACCACCCACACCCGCCACCGTCACCCATCCACCCACCACCACCATCACCCGCCACCACCCGCCATCCGCCACCCACCTGCCACCACCACCACCACCCGCCACCACTACCATCACCACCCACTCGCTACCACACGCCACCTGCCACCGTCACCCACCCACCCACCATTACCACCCGCCACCACCCACCACTCGCCATCCGCCACCCACCTGCCACCACCACCCACCACCCGCAACTACCACTCACTCGCTACCATCCACTACCCGCCACCGTCACCCACCCACCCACCCACCCACCCACCACTACCACCACCACCACCCACTCGCTACAACCCACCACCCGCCACCGTCACCCACCCACCCACCACCACCACCACCACCACCACCACCACCCGCCACCCACCACCCACTGTCACCACTTTCTACCACCGTCTTCCGCCGCCACTTGCCACCACTTGTCATTTCTCACTCTTTTTTATATTTTTAATTTTTTTTAAACATTTTGTCAATTACCAAACGCGTTTATAGTTTATGTTTTTCTAAAAATAAACAAAAGCCAGTTTATAAAATTTTTGTAAGTATAAACTAAAAATGAAAACGTTACCAAACAGACTCTTAATGTCCGAGAGGGCTTGACTTACAAACTTTTGCCCAAGGGTTTGAATATAGCAAACCCAAGTTGTGCTAATATTATGCAAGTCCAACCGGCCCAGTTTCACTCACAAGGCCTTAACTAAGGTTTGGGCTTGGGCTTGGTTGGTTGTCCTACTTTTTTTATAAAAAAAAGTTTTAGAGAATTGTCTAGTCCTAATTGGTGCTGCCCAATTCGTATTCACTTTTTTGACAGTGTATATTATAATTTTATTTTGATCAGGAATAAAGTTAGAAGAAGACTATGGGGTCACGGCGCTTCTATTTCTGTAAAAATTTATATTTATCATTAATACTTTTAAAATATATATTTTATTTTATAAATAAAATAGGCCCGCAGTATAAAATATATATATCACATTCTTCTATCATCTTACATTTTCTTTCTATTTTCTATCCAAAAAATTTCTTTATCCTATTAGAGATTACTTCTATAGTATTTGATTTTTTTTTTTATGTGCATAAATATAGTTTATATATCATATTGTACATACATATACTTTTGTATATATGATGAAAAAAAAAATTATTTGTCTTTGGCCCTTCTGATGATGAAATCTTGATTTCATGATTCCGATGTACCCGGAAAAAAAAGAAAAGAAAAGTGTATATTATAATAGAGTTTACATTATACATTTCTTATGTTTATACTTGTTAGTGTTCAATTTATATCGTATTTGTATTTATGAATTTGAATTGAAAGGATTTGATATTATTCATTCGAGTAAAATTTGCTTAAATTTAGATTTGATAAATCTCAAGATTAAATTGGAGAGTTTTGCAATGATGGATTTAAAATAATTATGTTAAAAAATTGTTATTTGAAATTCTTTATAATTCTACATCAATCCTACTAAAATATATCTCTTCTATCTCTAATGTATCTTCCCATTTGATTTTTCAATAACCTATAAAATCTTAACGTCCTATATTTTTGTAAAATTCAACTTCAACTTCATTAATTTGAAATCCAACCACCCAAACAGAGCCTAATTGTTTTCCCTGATGACAAATTCTACAGTTCTTGTTTTACTGTTCCAAGAACCCAAAAAAAAAAAAAAAATGAAAAAGAAAATACGAAAGTGATCCTCAATTATTTTATTCTCTACCAGTCTTGAACACAAATAGTGAACTAGTAGGCTTTTTAAATTCTTGAAATAACCAACTACTACATTCAAATAAATAAAAATAAAATAAAACATTTATTATGTATTACTCAAAGCGGTAAAAGTTTTTTTTTTAGATAGAGTCAAAAGTTTGAGTTACACTCCTATCAAAATAACTTTTTTTTTTTCCTTCTCCAAAAAATGAGGGACATGTGGCATAAGGAAAAGCTTGGACATCAAATCCAACCTCCACTTAAAAGCCTCGTTTGAAAATAGGTTAATTTAGTAATTTTTTGACTATTTAAGTTAAAATATGTGCTAAAAAAAATTAGTATGTTTGGAATGACTTTTTGACTTTTTACAAAAAGATGTGTAAAAAATAAAGAGAAAAGAGAATCTTTGACTTTTTGGTATAAGTTGTTGACTTTTTAACTTTTTTAATAACTTTTTGACTAAACCGGCCTGTTGCTAAACAAGACCTTGTATAGATAATATAGATGAACTATAGATTATTAGGTTAAATTTTCTCTCAATTGGCTAACAAATTTATTACAGGTAAAAAGCCGTTGGACAAAATCTACTGTGCATACTTCTTTTAGTTACAATTGGATATACTCTAGATTATGATGCAATGTGTTTGAATTTATAATCCAATCAAATTATGTCGTAACTCCAACAACTTTGTGAGTTATAACTCAGAATTATAATCATATATGTAATGTTTATCGTAATGAAAATCACATCACATTGTAAGTAAAAGTAGTATGAATGATGCACACCTTTTAGAGGAACGCGCATCAATTTCACTTAAAATTTGTTCTAACACAAAAACGATGGTAAAAAATAATAATAAAACCCCCATTTAAGAATTGAATATTTTAGTTAATTTTTAAATTTTTTACAAAAAGACGTATGAAAATAGAGAAAGTGATATGATAATTTATAATATTTTTTAACTTTTTTATTACAAATCCATCTTCTCAAAATTGTTAGCAAAATTTATAACACACACTTCCTTTAACGATAATGCAATATATTTTAAGTTACGATGTAATATGTTTAGAATTACAGCTTAACTAATGGGTCATAATTCATAATTACAATTCTTTTTTTTAGGTACATCGGAAAAATAATTCATAATTACAATTCAGTATGATTGTTGTTGGAATAAAAATCGACAAAATTTACATGGCAAAAAAGTATGTGCACCACAATCTGATGCAAAATCCATCTTAAAAACTGAGACAAATGGTAAAAAGTGATTTAAAAGGTGCTAACACAAGAGATTAGGGTATTTTTATTTTTATTATTATTATTTTTTTTGTCTTCAAAAAGTAAAAAGAGAAAACTGTGATCAGAATTACCTGGTGCTTTTTAGTTTAAAAAGGGGTAGACAATCCCAAGGCATGTGTATAGTGTGGTGTGTGAGTTGGGTTTGGTTGGGCAGTACCTCAACAAGGTTGGGCCCAATATTTGACTTATTTAAGAGGCTGAGAATATTGTCAAAAGCAAGTATGACCAGACACTGTCTTTTCAAGTGAACAACTCAAAGAAACCCACATGTAATTGAATAGAGAAAATTTACTAGAAATTGAAACCCAAGGTTTTGGTGGAATGGAAAGATTTTGAGTGTTATATTTAAAATTTAAAATTTAAAATTTGATTTTTATTTTATCAATTATTCAGTTGACAACATATAAAGTTTATGGAATGGATATTTCATATGTGGGTAAATAGTACCCAAAATCACAAGTATGAGTTTCTACTTATATGTAAGTTTGTGATTTATTACTATATAATTGAGTGAAAATGCTATATGACACTATTTAAGAGTAATTTCTGGAGTCTTGGTTTCTTTAAAATTTAATCTCAAAAGTCACTCCTCTCTAATTGGACTTCTTTTTTTTTTTTAATTTGGAAATTATCTTGATTTATTAATCAAATAATTCAATAAAAAAAGCTCTTTACAATTTCTCATTAGGTACCCAAATGAATAATTTAGGGGAAATTACATTTCATTGTAACTTTTTAAAAAATAATTACAAAATTATAAAAAAAATTATAATTATAATTATTAATATTTATAAAATTTATCACTAATTTGTAATTTTTTTTTAAAAAAATACTATTGATTTGATATTTCTCCGGTAATTCCCTAAAGGGTAAACTAACAATAGGTCATAATAGTTAGATTTAATTCTTATCAAATCCTACAAGTTTTTGCATATGTCACTAAAAATTGACAATTAGTGATATTTTTGTCACGCTTTGTATAAATTGTCCCTAAAACTTACAAATAGTGACATTTTTCGTGATGATTTTTTTAAACTATCTCTAAAACTTATAATTAGTGAGATTTTTTTGTGACAGATTTTTCAAACTGTTGTTGGAAATAAACAATTAGTGACGTTTTTAATAATATTTGATAAAAAATATCATTAATTATCATAAAACCTATTAAATAATAAATTTACCTATTAAAATTTAAACGTAAATCCTTCTTATCTAAATTGAACTCACATTTACTAAAGCTTCGTTTGGAAAGTAATAGTTTTAATGTAAAAGTCAAAAAATTATTTAAAAAAATCAAAAAAATCTATAACTTATAAAAAAAAGTTAAAGATTCTACTTTTTTTTACATTTTGCACATCTTTTCGTAAAAAATTAAAAAAACATTCCATACATACAAATTTTTTTAATCTTATATTTTAACTAAAAAATTTAAAAATTATTAAAATAATCTGCTCCCAATTGAAACCTAACTCTAAATGTCTAACTTTGAGACGTTGGTAAAAAGATTTGCCAACAGAATTGCATTGAAGCTAATCACAATTTTTGTGATTGATCTGATGGATGATGGATGAAGTGCTTTCTTACTTGGTATCATGTTTCAATTTCGGTTTAACTATTGTATGTTGTTACTTTTCCTTACCAGTTATTCCTTTTCTATCGATTGTTTAAAAATGAAAAGCTTGATGAAAGCGAGCAATTCTAGAATTGTAACAGTAGGCCCAAATTATTCTATTTGGTTTGGTATTTAATTTTTTTTTGATTTTTTAAAAATAAAAATTAATTTGATAAAAAAATAAAAAAATTCATAATTTTCATATGATTTCATCTTTTTTGGGTTAGACATAATTTTTAGAAAATGGACAAAAATAAATAGAAAATGATTTTGAAAAATTTTAGAATCATTTTCAGAAAATTGATTATAAAAATGAAATCAAAGAGAGCCTTTGAGTTTAATGTAATTGTGGCATGTTGAACTACGACTATATTATTCATGAAAAATATTTAAAGTAAAGCGTACATAAAAGGTGTATTGAAATATGTAAAAATATTTTGAATTACATAAAAAGTGTACTAAGGCCACGTTTGGAAATAAGTTATTTTAGTAATTTTTTAATTTTTTATAAAAAGATGTGCAGAAAAATAAAGAAAGTAATGTGACAACTTATTGTGATTTTTTACTAAAATATGTAGTTACCAAACGAGACCTAAGATTATACTATTTTTTTGACATTTTGTGTCTTTTATTGACAACCCTTATAATTATTATTAGTAGGACCCTATATTCGTTAAGGGCTGGGCTTTCCTCCCGTCCGTGATCGGACTTGAAGGTACTGTTGGGCTTGTGGAGGCCCATCACGGGTCTCGTTTCGATAATCTGAACTGTTCAATGTGTTAAACTCGTCAAGTACCATTTGTCTATGAAAGATCACGTTGATTGGATATCGATAGCTATCTCATCAGATCAGATTTCTGTCAACTGTTTATTTTTTTACCATCTATTTTTTTGGATACAAAATTGATTTGATTTCCGATCAATGTAATTTTTTATAGACATATGCTACTCAATGAATTCTACACATTCAGCAGTTCAAATTATCAAAACGGGACCTATGGTACCCAATAGCACCCTCTGATATCGGATTGGAGGGAAGCCAGCTCCATTCATTGCCACTGAGAATTCATCTATTTGATTTGGATTTTAGAATAAGGGGTTGTTTGGGGTGTCTTAAATAAGTGCACTTTTTGTCTTTTTGGACTAAAAAATTGAGGAAGAAAATATGAATATTTGGGTTAACTTTTTGATTTTTTATGAAAAAATGTGTAATAAAAATTATAAAAATTGATTTGTAGGGAAAAATTAGGATTGGGAGTTGTGCAGCCGTAATTGTTGACTTTTGATGAATAGTATTGACTTTTTGACTTTTTAACTTTTTTGTAATATGCCAGACTTGGCCTAAGTTTTTTGAAATTTTTATAAAAAATTAAAAATTAGTTTGACAAATATAAACACAATTTTTTTTTTAAAATTAAAAAAAAATTATGTTTACCCTCCAAAAAGTAAAATTATAAGAAATGATCAGTTTTATTTATTTATTATTTATTCTAACTAAATAAATATTTAATTTTAAAAAAAAATCAAAAAATAAGTTTCTAACAAATATGTTTTTAAGTTCCATGGCATGCTCAAAAACAGATAAACAAAAAAACAAAAAAGAAAAAGAGAGGTTTCATGGCAGGTTGAAGTCAAAAATGATGCATGTTATGTCTTACAATGTTGTCAGATTTTTTTGACTTTGTATTTGTTACTCCCAAGCATTTAGGGATTTGATATCAACTTAGGAAACTGTAAATCACAGAAAATTAACGGTCGAAAAGTTTCATGTTTTCTTGTTTGAGGCTGTGAAAGTTTCAAACATCTCTAACCATAGAAAACAATTAGATGGTTTAAAAGCGCTCAATTAAAGTTGCTTTCCAACTCCGTGTACTTGTTTTCAATTAAATTTGTAGTTTTTTCAACATGAATGACTAGAACCATGATGTCAGGATCGATTAATTAATTTAATTCAACTGAAACATTATCTTTTCAAAGAAATAAATTATAACTTCAGACCATAGATTTTGTGCATGGAATATTCGACTATACATTAAATTTGAAGTGCATGAAACGGGCAAATTACATATACACTTCGAGATTTAACAAAATTACAGATATCTCTCTGAGATTTAAAAAATTACAGATACCTCCCTGAAGGTACTATTTGCATAACAAATTAAAGGGCAAATTGTTATGAAAATATAAACCTCAAGGGGATATCTGTAATTTTCAAAATCTCAAGGAGGTATCTGTAATTTAACTAAACCTCAAGAGATGTATATGTAATTTGCCATTTTAAAAATTATTTTACCTCCAAAAAAGAGAAAATCATATGCAAAGAATGTTTTTTTTTTTTTTCTCTACCAAACTAATTTATTTTAAATTTAAAAACAAATTTTAAAAACTTAATCAAATTAAGCAATAATTTTTGTTGCATCCTTGTTATATTGAATTGTCAATTCATCCAATATTAGTATATTGGATTTAGTTGGGAGCTGTGGGGTCGATGCCAATGCTAGGGTTTGAATCCAATCTATTATGAAAAAAGACAAAACAAAAAAGGGTTAAATGAGTACCCTTACATTGAGAAAAAATATGACAAGTTTTACAATTTTTACATAATTATTAAGTTTTTTTAAAATTTAAATTTATATAATACTTAATTATTTTTTTATTAATAATTCATTAGTATATATGAATAAATAAAAGATATTGTCATCACTTTTATATCAGTATATATATATATTTCTTTGTTTATCCTTGTATTTTTTACTATTTGTCAAAGAGATCGGTATAATTATGTCAAAATTTTAGAACTGATTTTTTACATCGATGTATATAATTTTCTTTATTTATTTTCATATTTTCTCATTATTTACAAAAGAAGTCAGTATAATTATGTCAAAATTTTAAATCAGCTTATATTTTCCCAAAAATGTCAAATCATCCATACTATAAGATTTTTGAAATTGCTTCTATTCTTCTAATTAAATTCCAAATGTTCTCTAGATATATGTGTCTAGTAGATGTAGACATTGTGAGTTGTAATACATGCAAAACATGTCATTAGGGTCAAAGATTAAAAATTGTAATTAACAAGTTCCACAAAGAACGACGCGGTATTGAAAAGTATAATCCTGTAATAATTTTTTGTTTACAATTTTTTCCATTTTACAAGGCACATGGCCTGAAATTGACTATTTATTATCTTTAATATTAATTAATATCACAAATTTTCTGTTACAACACATGACAAAGTCACATCATGGTTTCAAAATAATAAATTTTTTTGAATGATATAGCCCACAAAATTTGCTGATTATCCATAGTAGATTTTTTTTTCCCCACCAAAATCTTTGGTATTAAACACCGTCATAACCCTGTCACAATCACTTAAATAAAAATTAATCTTTTCTCAATATTAAAATCTCATTTGAAAACAAATTATTTTAGTAATTTTTTAATTTTTTACAAAAAAAAAAAATGTATATAAAAATAAAGAGAGTACTGTGATAACTTATAGTGACTTTTTAACTTTTTAACTAAAATATGTTATCCCCAAACGAGACCTGATTATTATTTTTTTCAATAGCCAAAGATCTAAATATTTTTTTGTTCATAAATGGTGGTTTATATATTATTGATTGGCCCACAGTTTTATTTTATTTTTAAAATTTAAAATTTAAATTTAAAGTTTTTATTTTTTTGTTTTAAATTGGGAAGGACCAGCCTGGGCTGGGCAAATCCCATGCCCTGCGGAAGGCTTCATTTAGGGACATACATTTTGTCTCTTATCACCCAATTTGCTACTCTTTTTTTTCTTTAAAAAGAAAAATTGTTGCTTCTTAACAAAACAGCGTTGAAGTCTAATTTGTGTGCTTAAAGTTAAATTGGGAGAAGTTCAATAAAATTTCTTGAACAAGATCTCATATCAGATCAAGAAAAAATGTAATAATAATAATGCGTATAGACAATCTAAACTGGAGAGTGCTTTTAGCTGTTATTGTCTTTTACTTTTAAGTTCTTTATCTTATTCTTGTCTCACTCAACACGATAGGAATATATATGAAAAATGGTTAGGGTTTGGAGTGGCGATTTCAATCACATATATAAAGCCTTAATTTTATATTTGGTGATCATAATTAATCAAATTATAAGTGAGCTTTTAAATTAATCACTTTAGTAGATGCAATATGATTAAGATATGTATTAATAAAGATGTGTCAATGATCCGATCATATTTTTGTATTGATCACAACTTAATGAATTTGATTGGCAAAACTCATACCTTATTAATAATATTATAATTGTAAGCCAAAATTGACTTTAGGAAAAATGATGAAGAAAGTGAAGAAAACAAAGAGAAATCATTTATTGGGTGCAATTAATCTTTAGAGTATTAGTACACAAACAAAATTTTTGTACGAATGGAAAATCATCCTATGGAATAATGTAACATTTTATGAACTTTTCATTTTCAAACAAAACACCTAGTATTGTGGCATATAATTAAAAATAAATAAATAACCTAAACATCATTTTGAATGAGTTTTTCATTTAATATTTTTTCTTCAAATTTTTAAATCATTTTTCTTAATTCTTATACACTCAATAAGCTATAGTCTAGTGATAATACAGTTAATCAAATTTCACTGTCTACAGAAAATTTAGAGTATGGGATTTATATATATATTTTTTGAATTATATAATAATTAAGAGAGAATATACCCACAAACAACAACGGACTTCAAAGAACGGTAACTTTTAATCTTTGTTGAAATGCTTATGATATAACTACTAATTCAAGTAATAAAGAAAAAAAAAAGCTCCTTCATGTGTGTGTGCATGATAAGGAGTAGGGCTATAAACGAGCTAAGTCAATTTCAATAAAAATTTAACGAATCGAGCTCGAATCGAGTTAATTTGCACTTGACTCGAGTTTGAATTTGTTCACGGGCCTTAATAAGTTAAAAAATTTATAAATTTATAGTTAAATATGAGACTAAAGTTACAATTAAAATTTTAATTATACAATTATATATACAATATATATAAACATACTAAAAAAATTAATATTTTACTGAAACAATAATATTTACTACCACTATTATATAAATGTATTATTTATAATTAGCTATTATTTACATTTACATTTTTTAAATATATAAATAACATATTTATCTTATTTTATATATATATATTTTTAGATTATTTAATATATAAATAATAAATGTTACACGAGCTAACTAACTATCTGAATTTTAGTATATTTAGATTTATTTATTAAAAAAAATTTTAATGAATTGAATTTGAAAGAACTCTTACCAAATTAAGTTCGAGTCTATTCACGAGAAACTCTGTTCATTTACGGGTGTAGTAAAGACACTGGGGAATAAAGAAATAAAAGAAAAGAATGAGACTTATATTATATGAGATGTTTGAGAGTGATAGAAATATATCTCCCACATGTAGTCAGTACTCTCATGTTCTTTGTCCCCTCCCCAACATATTTTCTCTGAACTTTCTTCTGTGTTCAATGGATTGTTTCTATTTTATCTTATATATTTATTTATTAGGTGTTTGTGATTGGGTTTTTATGTATGTATGTCTGCTTGTGATGAGGGGCCGTAAGGAGCGCCGTGACATGGACTGGACCGCGTCTGGCCTTTGAAACACTGACTGGTTTCTTTCTTGAGTTTCAAAGTTTGTACAGAGAGAGGGTTAATTATTCAATAATTTTAAAATGGGAAATGATTTGGAGCCTAAAATTTTCACCCTAATCCCCCTAATTTCCTTTTTAGGAAACTGTTTTCTTTTCTTTTTTTTTGTTTTCTTTTTTTTTTTTTTTTTTTACTTAAAATGGCATTTCGGGGGATTCGGGGGCCCCCATTTCGGGGGATGAATCACTGCCCTTTTAAAATATAGACATGTATTATTTTATTAGTGCTGATTTAGTGATCTCATTTTGGAACATTAACACCAGTTTTAATGAGTTGACAGTGCAAGAAAAACAAAAAAAACAAAAAAACAAAGGCTAAACTATCACATTAAGATGAGATCCATAGCAATGTCACCTCATTAGTGCAGCTTTAGAACTGCTATTTTAGTGGTCTCAAACATTATTTCTATTTTATAATATTATAATTGATAATAAAAAATGAATAAGTAAAATATTATGTTGAGTAATTAAGAAATATAAAAAATATATTAAATAATAATTAATTAAAAAATATATATATATGATATTTCAAAAATATTGAATAATTTAGGGAGAGAGACAACTTCAATCTCTATCATCAATTGATAATCATCATCATCCATTGTTTTATATTTTTTTAGGGTCCCACTTCACGCGTTTGGATTGTTGTGGGGTCCCTTAATCTACCTCATCTCATCAGTTTCGTCGCTCATCTCTTCACGGTCCAAGTTAGCTGTAAACCAAGAGAGGGACAATTGTACTTGGTTAAAAAAAATAAAGATAAATTATCACTACGTTTTAATAGTTAGATTTAATTTTTATCAAGTTTTAATAAAATTATTATTAAAAATAATTTTTTGTATATGTAGTTAAAAATTGATAAATAATGATTTTTTTATCATAATTTTTATAAATTATTGTTAAAACTTACAATTAGTGACTTTTTTTATGATGAATTTTTTAAATTGTCGCTGAAAGTTAAAAATTAGTAATATTTTTTTATGACGATTTTTTTAAACTATCGTTAAAACTTATAATTAGTAACATTTTTGTAACAAAATTTTCAAAATGTCACTAAAAATTAATAATTAATAATTTTTTAAAATATTATTGATAAAAAATACCATTAATTATCACAGAACCTACCAAATAACAAATTCTCTTATCAAGACTTACATGTAAGTTCTCCTAAAAACAAAAAGGGATTAACATATGTGAGTGAAAAATATTTACAAATAAGTAAAAAATATTATAACTATTAATAATTAAAATTAAAATTTTTAATTTTTTTTTGTGAAATAGTTTTTGCTGCTCCACTAATGGGTTATTCCCCCAAAAACAAAATGGTTGTAATGTAATTAGGGTTAGTTATTATAAAGGGTTGGTGGGTCCGTAGAGTGTGGGTCTTGTTACGATAATTTAAGTTTCTGTGTGGGAAGATAGGCTGGGTTAGGTTAAGTTTGGGACTATTTAAGTTACAAAAAGATAAAATAGGTTTTTTAGTTTAATAAGATAAAATATTATATTTAACTTATAATCATTACATTTTTTTCCTCACAAAAAGTCAAAAAAACTCTTCCCAAACAAGGTTTTTTAACCCCAGGCTAAAATAGTTAAAAAGTCAAAAAGCCAACTTACTTCCCAAACGAACCCTAAATGGTTTATTTTATAAAAAAAATTTATGTATATTTTTCATAAGAAAATTTAGGATCATTCGATAATTGTAACTTGTTCAATTTATTGTATTTGTCACTACAACAATAGATGATGTCTATTTTCAAAAACACATTTGTCGTCTATTTTTTTGAAACAAACATCATAAATTGAATATGTTACAATTATTGGATAAATTTAATTTTTTTACGGATTATGTGCATGAATTATTTTAGAGTAATGTTACCGATCCTGAAAAAAATATCATAAAATTTTTTTCACCTTTGAATTACATATACAATAAAACACCACACACAAACACTAATTAAAGAATAAAAATTTTTTATAATACACTTCATGATATTTTTTCATAATTTCTAATATTATTCAATATTTTATAAACTGAATGATTCATATAGTTAAAAACAATATTATTACCATTTAATAATAAATTATGAAAATTGTTATATATATTAATAAATTTTATAAATTTTTTCGTGGTGCAGTTTTATTAAAATGTAAATCTTTCATGTGCATAGTGCTAGTTCTTACTGTATGGTAGAGTTGTACTATAATTTTTATTATTATTATTATCTCTAGTAATAATTTGTCCACTATTTCACTGATTTGATATTTCTCTTAATTTTTAGGTCTTTGACGGTATTTTAATTAAAAAATTATTATAAATTATCACATCACACGATAAATAGTGAACATGTGAGGGCCCACTTTAATGTGACAGTAATCAGGCCTTTTTATCCAACATTTGATCTACCATTGGGGCTCAAACTGATAATAGTTTACATCACACATGATTAATAAATCCCACTAATCATATGATTAAGGGGATTCATTGATGCTGATGGACCTCATACATCGCCTCCATTTGGGAAGAAAGTTTTGGCATTTTTTTTGGTTAAAATAATTATAAAAAATAAAATAAATTTTTTAGTTTAATAAGATAAAATATAACATCTAACTCATAATTATTATATTATTTCTTTCAAAAACAATTTAAAAAAATCAAAAGTCCTTCCCAAATCAGACTTTTTAGTCTCAGGCTAAAATATCTAAAAAAAAAGAACTTTTCTTAAGTGTGCAACTTACACCTTACACTTACGTCTTTTATGTTTGCTGTCCTGTTTCATGTTTATACCTTCCACTTATGCCTTTTGTGTTGGTTGCATATGGAAGGGTTGCACACCATAAAAAAAATTAAAAAGTCAAAAAGTCAAACCACTTCTCAAAGGACACCATTATCAAGTTGTAACACCTCATTTTTTTTTTTTTCCTGACAAGAACACTTCACTTACTTTCTTTTAATATTTTTTAAATTTTTTAAAACTTTTTTATGAGATAAAAAGAAAAATAACGTGTTTAAAAGGATTTTTTTTTAAGTTGAAGACACAAATATAACGAAAAAAAGTGAATGATTGATATGTATAATGTGATATTTTGATTTTTAAAATTTTTTAACTTTTTGAGTCATTAAAATCACAAAACAAATGGAGGAAGGAGGAGTAGTAGCACAATTGGCATTAATTGATTGATAAGTTCACCTCATTATGGGCTTTTATGTAGCTAGTGGCAATTGTTGGATTTGGACTTGGGGATTAATTGTTAAGTTTAGTGACTTTTGACTTTTTAATTAGGGTTAAATTCATTTTATCCATTTATGACTTGAGATTAAAGTATTTTATTCTCTACCGTTAAAATATAGCTAAAAAGTCCCATATGATTTTGGACTAAAGTACAAAAATTAATACCGTTAACTATAAATGTGAAATGACTCTAATACCCTTAAATCCTGTATTTTTTTGTTATTATTATTATTTTTTTTGGGTGGATAATTTTGTTATTTTCTTTCTCCCTCCACTCTAATACACATGATTTATAATGTCTAACATTAATTTAATTAAATCATAATTAATTATAAATTCTTAATTATTTATTGTAATTCTTAACTTTTTATTGTAATTTTAATTTAATTATATTTTATATCACAATTAATCCTAAATATTTAATTATTTATTTAATTACTAACGTTTTAATCTAATTTATTTAATATTTTATATCACAATTAATCCTAAATTCTTAATTATTTATTATAATTCCTAACATGTTAATCTAATTTTAATTTAATTATATTTTAGTTCAATTCTTAACTATTATTTATTTTATATTTTATTTAATAATATTTTAAATCAATTCTTAATTATATTATATTTTTTAGATCAATTTTCAATAATATTTTAATTTATTTAATTTTAATTAACATATTAATCTAATTTTAAGTTTGGAGAAAATGGAGGTAAATTTATCTTTTTGTTGTATTAATTTCACTTCAAGTTTTCAGAAAGCCAACCCCACTCTAAAAAAATAATGTGTGTGATACACCTTTCGTTAATTTGAATAAAAAAATTAGGATAAATCACATTTTTACATCCCTGCACTTTGTACCAAATTTCACTTTGGCCCTTACAAATGAAATCGTGACAGTCAACCTTCTGCACTTCTGGTCAAATCCCATTTTAGTCCATACACAATAAATTGTGATAGTCAACCCCTTGTATTTTTGGTAAAATCTCGCTTTGGTTTTTACACAAGTGTCAATGTCTCATTTCTATTACTCAGTTGTTTAAATATTTAACAGAAACTAATCATGTGATAAAAATGTGATTACGATATGAGGGTAAGAAAGGAAAATCATCTACATTTTTAACCAATACACACTTTATCCTAAAATTTACATCAAAATATGATTGTATTAGGCTAAAACAAAACCAGATTGTGAATAATTAAGAAGATCAATAGGATTTTGCATAAATTGAAATCACGAAATTCTATTTTCAAGACAACACAATCTTTTGTCTATTTATCTTTCTTTTTCTTTGATCTTTTGGTTGCATTTTTTTATTTATTTCAAAAGCTCTACTTTCTTGCATTTTTGTTCCAATTTTTACTATACAAACATATATATATATATATATATAGTATTATATGTGCTTATCACGTAAGACAAAGTGTATTGGTGGAAAACATTGATGTTTTTCCTCTCTTACCTTTATTTCGTAGTCACATTTTTGTCACATGACTGGATTTTGTTAAAGATTTAAAAATGAAATAACAGAAGAGGGACATTGACACTTGTGTAGGGATCAAAGTGAGATTTTAAGTAAAAGTGCAGGAGGTTGACTGTCGTGATTTCATGTGTAGAGACCAAAGTGAGATTTGACCAAAAGTACAAGGGGTTGACTGTCATGATTTTATGTATAGAGGTCAAAATGAGATTTTGTGCAAAGTGTAAAGGTACAAAGTGTAATTTAGCCAAAAAATTAACATTAGTACTTTAGTCCAATCACATGGGGGCATTTTGATTATATTTGAACCATAAGGAGGTAAAATGTTCTAGCTCCCAATCACAAGGAGATAAAATGAATTTAACCCTTTTAACTATTATAGGACCAGTGATATGTTTGACGTAATAATCTCATAAATTTAACTATTGTTGGATTAGTAATCTTTTAAGTATATAATATTTCTCATATTTATACACTATGCCAAAATTGGGCTTTAGCGGCGGTTTTTTACCACTGTTAAAGGATGTAAAACCGCTGTTAAAGCCTTTAACGACGGTAATTTAAGACCGCCGTTTATACTCGTGTCGGAAAAGGTACAACCGTCGTAAAAGGGTAAATTACCCTTGTTAAAAGTCGACCAAAAACGGCAATAATATAGGATAAAAAACGGCGGTTCTTTACCGCCGTAAATAGGTTCAAATTTTTTAAAAAATAATTCTCTCTTCTTGCACCCCCTAGGTCTCGAACTCTTGACCTCTAATCCATGCACACCAACCACTCCACCACATCCACTCTACATGAAATATATTCCCTAAATAAATATTTAAACATTACTTTTGCTTTATTGTTGTAATAACTCTCACCACTGCTTACCGATTAATTACTGATTACCGCTTAACTGAGACTGATTATAATAAGTAATGAATCAACTGAAATACTAAACTGACTGACTGAAATCTGAAACTGATTGACTGAGTATATCTTAGTTAAATTGTATTCTATCTGTTTGCTCGCCAAATTATCTGTTTACGTCTTTGTGTTTAAATTGCAAATTGAAGGCCTTATCGATGGCCGAACCGAAAATCGATTGATGTTTTAGGATCATCATAATTTATGCGATTTTATGGTGTAACTACCTGAAAAGTGATTTGGTATGATTAAATTATAGTAAATTAAGCCAAATTAATAGAGTTGCCTTATTCACCATAGTGCCATTGAGTGGCCCACTACTTGGATCATCTTTAAGCCTCATTACACTCATGCATACACATTTCACCAGCCATACTTCTTGTTCTAGCCGACTAGAGAGGGAGATAAGAGAGAGAGAGCTTGATTTCATCTCATTTTGCTTGGTGATCTTGAAGAAATTGAAGCTTAAGTACGTAATTGAGCCTCCATACCTTTAATTCAAGACTTAAGGTAGATTTCTTGCCATCTTGTTTATGTTTTATGTTGACTCTTGCATGATTCATGAGTCTTTAGTGATCTAAGGTATGAATTGGTTGAATAGTGTTGAATTGGAGCTCATTCCATGCATGCATGTATGTATTGTTGAGTTTTAAGTTGTTTTCATGGCAAAATGTTACATGCATGCTCATATTTATGTTTAAGACCATGACTTCATCTTGTTTTGGAAAGATTTGAGCTCATTTGAGAAAACATTGAAGCTTTGAATTGAACTAAACTCTTGCATGTCATGTTTGTAGCATGTTCATGAAAATTGGGTTTGAAAATGGATTTAATTAAACACCCTTGGGCTTTGATTTCTCAAATTGAGCTTTGAATCATGTTATTCTATGTGTTTACAAATGTTTTCCAGAAAATTAGCCTAAGAGGATCGAATTTAGTGCATTTGTACTTGGTTTTTGGCTTGTAGGTACAATCTGGGTTTTCCAGATTTTGCACTTCCGCTCGAGCGGGGAAAGTAGCGCTCGAGCGGGGAATTCGAGCATCTAGTACTTTGTACTATTTTACGGTCCGCTCAAGCAGGGTAATTGGCGCTCGAGCAGGACCTTGTGTCTTGCGCTCGAGCGGCTATCGAGCGCCCAATCGAGTGTGATTTTTGAGCATCCAGCACTTTTAACTATTTTGCATGTCCGCTCGAGCGTGGGAAGTGGCGCTCGAGCGGGAACTGTTGTTTGCATGTCCGCTCGAGCGGGGAAATCTGCGCTCGAGCGGGTCTCTGTTTTTTCTGAAAATCCTGAAAATGTTTTCTGAGTACATCTTTGCATCCTCATCCCATCCTAGGCATTCTTAGGCCTAGTTTAAGACATCTTAATGAGGATATAGAGGTAGAACACACCGAGGCAATTAGGGAGTAAGTTATTATCTTTCCCAACTGTGTAGCTTAGTGTGTGTTCATTCTGTACTGTTTAGGGTTGGCATTTCGAGGAGACGCTCTAGCCTACTGTAGCCCAGAACTCTGTGAGTAACAATTGTGTAAAGATATATTCAAAATGATTATCTTCTGTATACTGAACTGTACTGTTTTCTGAACTGTTACTGTTAACTGAATGAACGTATGTCCTGTATTCTGAATTGTATTGTGGCATCCTTAGCAACTACTGTTACTGACTGTTACTGTTACAGAGATCTCTGTCAGTTCCCTCGTTGGAACCACTACTGTTTACTAATTGATGGCCATCAATGACTGTTCGGTCTTTTTAGACCTACTGTTTACTGTTATGCTAATGGATGTACCACATATGACTGTTTACTGTACTAAACAACTGATATACTGATTGAAATGAACCGTTTTCATTACTATAAGGACATTCATTCTAAACCTCTTTACGCATTGTGTTATTCACTGGGCTTTAGCTCACTACTCATATATATATGTAGGTGTACAAGCACCGGACCAATGCTAGAAGCATCGGGGTAAACTCCAGTTTTGTCAAGCCAACCACTGTGCCTCACTGCGAGGTTCCGAGCCTGCCAAGCTATGGCTTAGGGGTGTTTTTATTTCCTCGTCTGTCTCTGTACCGTTTTGTAATACTGTATAGACTGTACTGTACTGTGTTAATAGGGTTTTAGTCCCTGCTCTGAATGGCTGTATATAATGTACATATTGTTTTGTCACTGCCTGTACAAATGTATGAAAAGTCTTTTTGCATACAGACTGACACAGCTCATTGGACATTGTTTTATTACTGTATTGGCTTCCGCGATGCCCCTGTACTCTATTTTACTGTTCTACTGTTAAGCAGGCCTTCGGTAATCTCGGATTACTGGCCGGTTACGGTGCTAAACCCATAGGGGCGGGTTTGGGTCGTGACAGAGTGGTATCAGAGCGATATTTAACCACGAGTTATACCGCACACACGTGTCCAAATGAGCTATAGGATGTCCTAAAAAAGTGATTAGGGCATTTCATGAGCATGAAAAGTGTGTGATTATGACATGACTGAATATATGTTAATGTGTTAAACTGTTTAAGTATGCAACTGTTTCTGTTTATAATTGCTACCACTGTTTATAGTGAAATGGATAATACAAGAACTGCAAATGAATCTGAATCCTCATCCACTGAGGCAAGAATGGAAAGAATGATGGAACTAATAACTGCAAGATTAGAGCAACAACAGAATCAACAGCCCCCACCTCCTCCTCCGGAACAGTCAGAACAGAATGTCAATGTGAATGATGGGAACATAATTGCTCTCACCTAGGAGTTCAGCAAAATGAAACCGTCATCCTTTCAGGGAGGCCTGTAACCGCTAAAAGCTGAACCATGGGTTCTTGAAACAGAAAAGTTATTTGAAGTGTTTCCGTGCTCGGAAGCAAATAAAGTACTGTTAGCTACCTTCACCTTGCAAGAAGAGGCCAGAAGGTGGTGGATGCTGATCCGTGACACCAACACTGTAGTGACTTGGGCTCAGTTTAAGGAGTCCTTCTTTGAAAAGTATTTCCCCCAGTGTGTCAGGGACAGGAAAGTGATTTAATTCGAACAACTGAGACAGGGCACGATGTCCGTGGCTGAATATGAAACAAAGTTCACCGAGCTTGCTAGATATGCACCACATATGGTGGACACTGACTACAAGAAGGCCAGAAAATTTAAAGGCGGCCTTAATGTTGCAATACTCGACAGAATAAGTGTTTTAAAGCTACCGACCTATGTATGTGTTCTCGACCGAGCATTGATGGCTGAGTCGAACATCGAAGCTGTGAAACAATCTGAAACGCCGGCATCTGAATGGCGTAGTAAAAGGCAAGCATAACCCATTGAACAAGAAACAGAATACGGGGTCAACAACTAACCCCAACCAAGGGAGTGGTTTTATCCCACCCTGTTCTGAATGTGGCAGGAAGCACAAAGGGGTTTGTTACAAAATATCTGGAGCCTGTTATAGGTGTGGCAAGGTGGGCCACATGGTTAAAGATTGCCCCTCTACTCCGCAGACCAATAGTAAAGCTGCACCAAGCGCAGCAGCATCAATTGTTGCACCAAAACTGAACCCTAAAGCTACCGGGAAAGAGCCTATGAGGCAGGGCCGAGTCTTCGCCCTAGTACCGGGAGACGTACAAAATACTGAGACCGTTGTGTCAGGTATCCTCTCTATTTGTACTCAAAATGCATATGTACTGATTGATTCGGGGTCTACACACTCATATGTATCATATGCTTTCTCGCGAAAATTGAATAGACCCTTAGAACCCATGAATTATCTGTTAGCTGTATCATCACCTATTGGGGAATCCATGACATGTGCTTATATATACCCTGCATGTGAAATCATTGTTGGGGATATGCATCTGTTTATTGATTTACTGCCATTGAACATTGATCATTTTGATGTAATATTGGGGATGGATTGGTTACAAAAATATCATACTACCATTGACTGTGTGACAAAGCAAGTTGTTTTCCGTCCACCTGGTTTACCCGAATTTGTGTTTAATGGGGTTGGAGTAGTACCTCCTCCGTATTTGATTTCTTCTATGAAAGCCGTTAAGTTGATTAGAAAGGGGTGTAAAGGATATCTGTGTTCTGTATTGACTGCATCTACTGGTGATAATATTAAAACTGATGTGAACTGTATTCCTATAGTCAGAGAATTCCCAGATGTTTTTCTAGATAATCTGCCAGGGGATTTGATTGACAAGGAGATTGAGTTTACCGTTGATGTGATTCCAGGTACACAGCCTGTATCGAAAGCTCCTTACCGAATGGCTCCAACTGAATTGAAAGAATTGAAAGTGCAACTGCAAGAACTGTTAGACAAGAAGTTTATCAAGCCTAGTACTTCACCGTGGGGCGCACCTGTCTTGTTTGTGAAAAAGAAAGACGGCTCACTGAGACTGTGCATTGATTACCGTGAACTGAACAAGGTAACTGTGAAAAATAAATACCTATTGCCGCGTATTGATGACTTATTTGATCAGTTACAGGGTGCTCAAGTGTTTTCTAAGATTGATCTCAGATCCGGATATCATCAGTTAAAAATTAAACCAGAAGACATTGATAAAACTATTTTTCGAACGAGGTATGGACATTACGAATTTTTAGTTATGCCTTTCGGAGTTACCAATGCACCTGCTGCATTTATGGACCTCATGAACATAATCTTTAAACCATACCTTGATGACTTTATTGTTGTATTCATTGATGACATTCTGATTTATTCTAAGACTAGAGAAGAACATGAACATCATCTGAGACTTGCCCTACAGACCCTAAGATAACAGAAACTTTATGCTAAATTGTCTAAATGTGAATTCTGGCTTGATCATGTTATGTTTTTGGGACATGTTGTTAGCATAGATGGAATTTCCGTTGATCCGCAGAAAATTAAAGCTGTAGTAAACTGGCCTAGACCAACAAATGTGACAAAAGTCCGAAGCTTTTTGGGTTTGGCTGGATATTACAGAAGATTTGTCAAAGATTTCTCTAAAATTGCCTTACCGTTGACTCAATTAACTCAGAAGGGGATATTATTTGACTGGACTGACCAAAGGGAATCAGCATTTCAAGAATTGAAAACTCGACTTACAGCTTAACTTCACTTGCTTAACTTCACTGCAGGAACAGGATGAGCTGGGTGGTCTTACAGCTTCAGCACTCTGTGGATCAGGTCCACAGTACTCTTCGTGATCATCACCAGAGTCTCATGGAGTTGCGCACGGATTTTCAGGCGCATTGCGACTATTCCCGGGCGACCTTCGACTAGCTGCTCGCCCACCAGCAACGGATTCATGATGACGCTTTTGAGACGGGCTCTATGATGCAAGCTTTGTTCGCCCAGCACTTCCCGCCACCACCACCACCGGCTTCCTCGTAGTCCCTACCTGTATATTGCTTTGTCTTTTTTATTTTTATTTTTGTTTTCCTTTTTATTTTCTTTCTTTTCTTTTCTTAAAAAAAAAAAAAAAAAAAAAAAAAAAAAAAAAAAAAAATTGTGTGACGTGTATAGATGTTACTCTCTTCCTACCTGGATGTGCACCTACAATTCAGGTAATATTCTCTCATTTCTCTTTACTTTTCCATTGAGGACAATGTCATATTCAAGTTGGGGGATGAGGGTTATATTTTCTTTTGTGCATTTCTATCTGGCTCATAATTCATGCTTATACTTGTTTCATTTTATTGCATTACTTCACTTGATGTGACTTTTTGCAAGTAGGGTGATGATATTTGCTTATGTTAATTGGAGAGCATAGTAGACTTATATGAAAATGATTTATTGGGTAGATACTTGCATGCGATGTTTGCACGAGGAGAGTTGTCTGTGTTTGTGATTTTAGTACACTTGTCATGAGTATGTCTTAATTCACATGAACACACTATCATAGCGGTGATCTTTTTATTATAATCCCTGGTGTACATCATTGATAATAGCTAGAATTGCAGAAAAAATAAATGAGGAGTCAAGATTCTTAAAAAATAATAAAAAAAAATTTAAAAAAAAAAAAAAAAAACACTTGACTTGTTTGGGTTCGTAGCCTTTTTAACTCGAGTTATTAAGCCCATAGGGGTGTCTTTACACCTAATGCCCTAAAACCGTCTGGTTTGGGAGTCATTGGCCCAAAACTTGCTACATGGGTTAATTAGAAAGCTTAAGGGACTTGGACATTGCACAGTTAAGGAAAAATAAGAAGAGTGACTTGTTTGGATTCGTAGCCTTTTCAACTCGAGTTATTAAGCCCGTAGGGGTGTCTTTACACCTAGTGCCCTAAAACCGTCTGGTTTGGGAGTCATTGGCCCAATACTTGCTACATGGGTTGATTAGAAAGCTTAATGGATCCGGACATTGCACAGTCATTTGAAAAAAAAAAAAAAAAAAAAAAAAAAAGGTTTTTGAGAATCTTGGCTGCAACAGGTTAGTTTTTCTGTATATGTTGGGTGTTATTATGAGTTACACTGGGCTATTATAGTGGATAGTTAACTAATATGGAGATTGCACTTTACACTGAAGGTACTCATGACTTGTCTACTAGCATGCACAAGTATAGGGAACTTTACTTTTGTATTAACTGAATTGTGGTTTTGACTCAATAGGTTCCTTCATGCTTGTCCACTATGTCTTTAATGACTCATGATATCTCAATATCACACTGTAGTGGCACATAAGTTGATTGTTAGGTGGAGTAGTGTGGTCATTTGTTGTTGAGTATATATGAATATGTTAATGTTTGTGGGTATCATTTCTGGAAACCCTCACGAGACTTTACTCGTCCACTTGGGGTAACCTTGTGGTTTAAAGGCTTGTTGCATATGCTAAATGCAACCGTTTTTCCCACGAAAGAGGAAATAGATAGATTTTGTTTAATTTTATTTTACTTGCTTGAGGACTAGCAAGTAGTAAGTTGGGGGATGTGATTAAGGCCGAAATGTACATCATTGAGGCCGTTAATTAGAATCTCTTAACTTCACTTGCTGGTCAAACCGTATAATTTATGTGTGTTAAATGTCAATCAGGTTGTACATCGTCGGAGCATAAAATGGGCAAAAAGACCAAATTTGGACAGAGTTGACATTTTCTGGAAAAGTCAAACTGATGTTTTAAACTTGTTTGGAAATAAGTAGAAGTATAAAAAGAAAAGAGAAAGGCTTTTCTAGGGTTCTGAAACTGTTTTAACCTAAGGAGGAAGGCTAGGGTTTGGAAAGGAGAAGGAAAGCAAAAGCTTCAAGATGTCTTCCATGGTGGCTTCTTCTCCATCTTCCTCTTTCCACTCCTCCATGAGTGGCTAGTCATCTTTTCTAGGGTTTTGAAGAAACCCTAGCCATGTAATGGGTTTTTCTTTTTGATTTTATATTATGTAAAGGTTTGAACCATTGTATGGTGTTTTAGAAATTCTTTATATATAATTTCCATTATTCTTTTGAATATTTGAATTTCTGTGATTGTTAAATGTTATCCATACAATTGTTTTCTTTTCCTTCACATTCAAGGTATGGGACGAACCATACTACGAGAAACGAGTCGTATCACTACCCTAGTTTAGAGTGAACGATTCGTATTACTTGAGATGGTTCGTGCTCGTACATTGAATGTGATGATCTTCTTGTCAAATGCTTCGAACTTGTAGTTGCGAAACATTAATCCGTTCAAACCATAGCATAATTCATTTCAATTAGAAACCCTAATTATGTGGTTAGTGGTAAATTCTCTACCCTAGGATTTTCCCCCAATTCATTAAACCCTAAACTAAAAATTAAAATAAGAATGTAACTTTAAATTAACTAATTTCGCCAGAAGTCCCCGGCAACGGCGCCAAAATTTGATGGGTCGTTGAACACACCAAAATTAAATACTAGACTATACCAAATTCAATCAGAATAATGGCAAGTCCAGGTATCGATCCACAGGGACTATTGTGAAATTAAACTAATTTAATTGATAAATTCCTAAATTAATTTTGATGAAAAGATTGAATGATTATAACCTAATTTAAAACGAATAAATTAAACTAAGGAATTAAATTATCAAGAATAAATGAAATAGGGTTTAATGAATTGGGGGAAAATCCTAGGGTAGAGAATTCACCATTAACCACATAATTAGGGTTTCTAATTGAAATGAATTATGCTATGGTTTGAACGGATTAATGTTTCGCAACTACAAGTTCGAAGCATTTGACAAGAAGATCATCACATTCAATGTACGAGCACGAACCATCTTAAGTAATACGAATTGTTCACTCTAAACTAGGGTAGTGATACGACTCGTTTCTCGTAGTATGGTTCGTCCCATACCTTGAATGTGAAGGAAAAGAAAACAATTGTATGGATAACATTTAACAATCACAAAAAGTCAAATATTCAAAAGAATAATGGAAATTATATATAAAGAATTTCTAAAACACCATACAATGGTTCAAACCTTTACATAATATAAAATCAAAAAGAAAAACCCATTACATGGCTAGGGTTTCTTCAAAACCCTAGAAAAGATGACTAGCCACTCATGGAGGAGTGGAAAGAGGAAGATGGAGAAGAAGCCACCATGGAAGACATCTTGAAGCTTTTGCTTTCCTTCTCCTTTTCAAACCCTAGCCTCCCTCCTTAGGTTAAAACAGTTTCAGAACCCTAGAAAAGCCTTTCTCTTTTCTTTGTATACTTCTATTCACTTCCAAACAGATTTAAAACATCATTTTGACTTTTCCAGAAAAAGTCAACTCTGTCCAAATTTTGTCTTTTTGCCCATTTTATGCTCTGACGATGTATAACCTGATTGACATTCAACACACATAAAATACACGGTTTGACCAGCAAGTGAAGTTAAGAGATTCTAATTAACGGCCTCAATGATGTACATTTCGGCCTTAATCACATCCCCCAACTTACTACTTGCTAGTCCTCAAGCAAGTAAAATAAAATAAAATAAAACAAAATTATCTATTTCCTCTTTCGTGGGACAACGGTTGCATTTAGCATATGCAACAAGCCTTTAAACCACTAGGTTACCCCAAGTGGACGAGTAAAGTCTCGTGAGGGTTTCCAGAAATGATACCCACAAACATTAACATAGTCATATATACTCAACAACAAATGACCACGCTACTCCACTTAACAATCAACTTATGTGCCACTACAGTGTGATATTGAGACATCATGAGTCATTAAAGGCACAGTGGACAAGCATGAAGGAACCTATTGAGTCAAAACCACCATTCAGTTAATACAAAAGTAAAGTTCCCTATACTTGTGCATGCTAGTAGACAAGTCATGAGTACCCTCAGTGTAAATTGCAATCTCCATATTAGTTAACTATCCACTATAATAGCCCAGTGTAACTCATAATAACATCCAACATATACAGAAAAAAACTAACCTGTTGCAGCCAAGATTCTCAAAAGTAGGTTTTTATTTTTTTTTTTTTTTTATTTTTTTTTAATGACTGTGCAATGTCTTGATCCATTAAGCTTTCTAATCAACTCATGTAACAAGCATTGGGCCAATGACTCCCAAACCAGACGGTTTTAGGGCACTAGGTATAAAGACACCCCTACGGGCTTAATAACTCGAGTTGAAAAGGCTACGAATCCAAACAAGTCATTCTTCTTATTTTTCCTTAACTGTGCAATGTCCAAGTCCCTCAAGCTTTCTAATTAACCCATGTAGCAAGTTTTGGGCCAATGACTCCCAAACCAGACGGTTTTAGGGCATTAGGTGTAAAGACACCCCTACGGGCTTAATAACTCGAGTTAAAAAGGCTACGAACCCAAACTAGTCAAGTGTTTTTTTTTTTTTTTTTAGCTTGTTTTTAGAATCTTGGCTCCTCATTTATTCTTTTCTGCAACTCTAGCTATTATCAATGATGTACACCAGGGATTATAATAAAAAGATCACCGCTATGATAGTGTGTTAATGTGAATTAAGGCATACTCATGACAAGTGTACTAAAACCACAAACACAGACAACTCTCCTCGTGCAAACATCGCATGCAAGTATCTACCCAATAAATCCTTTTCATACAAGTCTACTATGCTCTCCAATTAACATATGCAAATATCATCACCCTACTAGCAAAAAGTCACATCAAGTGAAGTAATGCAATCAAGTGAAACAGGTATAAGCATGAATTATGAGCCAGATAGAAATGCACAAAAGAAAATATAACCCTCATCCCCCAACTTGAATATGACATTGTCCTCAATGGAAAAGTAAAGAGAAATGAGAGAATATTACCTGAATTGTAGGTGCACATCCAGGTAAGCAGAGAGTAACATAGACACACTTCAGTGTTTTTTTTTTTTTTTTCGAAGAGAAAAAACGAAAATAATTAAATAAATGAAGAAAAATGACCTTAAATTAAATTAGCTAAACTATAAAATAAACTAAACTAAACTAAAATAACTAAACTAGAAAGAAGCCTAAAGTATAGAATAAAATAATCTAAACTAAACAATTTTTTTTTTTTTTTGAAATTAATAGAAGAGAAGAAAATAAAAAAAATAAAAACTAAACTACTTAATAATTAAATGAAAAATTACATCATAGAATAGAAAAAATAAAAAAACATCACTAACTAAACAAATAAAATTAAAAATAAAAATAAAAATAAAAATAAAACAATCCACAAACTAATTAAACTAATAAGAATCAGTAACGAAATAATTTAAACTAAATAAATAAAGCAAATAAATAAAAAAAATTAGGATTATTGTTAGCACCATGATTTCGGAGGTTTTTTTTTTTTTTTTTTTTTTACGAAAATAGAAAATAAAAATCAAAAATAAATAAATAAATAAAACGTTTTTTTTTTTTTTAGAAAAAATTATAAATAAAATAAATGTGTATATATTTATTTATTTTTAAAATTTATTTATGTATTTATTTACAATTTATTTACACCAATAAATTACAAATGAAATAAAAGAAAAGAAAAATAAATAAATAAATAAATAAAACAAAAGGGTACAGGGTGTATAGACCCATCAAATGAAATTTGTAAAAGTTTATTCCGCACATGGCGGCGCACCTGCGGTTAAAGCAGTGTGCAAATCTTCAATTCACAAATGTCCCGCACGTGCGGGGCTCAGGCCGCACGTGCGGCGATTCCACCACAGGCGTGCGTTTTTTTTTTTTTTTTAGATCGG
Organism: Camellia japonica; assembly: GCA_030407325.1. Classification (NCBI taxonomy): domain Eukaryota; kingdom Viridiplantae; phylum Streptophyta; class Magnoliopsida; order Ericales; family Theaceae; genus Camellia; species Camellia japonica. The sequence continues at coordinate 53,744,027 of JAPPVO010000007.1, forward strand.
CGTCCCACACGTGCGGGGCCCAAACCGCACGTGCGGCTTGGTGAAGGTTGCCCAGCCCGCACCTGCTTTTAAAGCAGGGGGCAAACTTGTTTCCAACATATTATTTATTTATTTATTTATTTTTTTTTCTTTCTTTAACAATAAGAACAACACAGATTTTTTTTTTTTTCTTTTTTTTTTTAATTGAACAAGTATAACAACTATTTTTTTTTTTTTAAACAAGTACAACACAAATTTTGTTTTTTTATTATTATTTTTTTAATTTTAAAATTGAAACAAGTATAACAACTATAATATATATATATATATATTTTTTTTTTTACACAGAAAATGGAAAACTAACTCTCAACACCTAACAAAAGGCACCAAAATTATGGCATAAAATTGCCACTTCAGAATCCCCCAGGTAATAAAACCCAGCGTAGTTTATAGCCTTCGGGCTAGTACAACCCAAATATATTAAACCATTTCTACCTTCAATTGACATCCGAAATAAATATAACACATGGGAAAATAACGGAATGGCCACTAAAGGTATAATCTTCACGCGAAAACCACGGGTACTACTTTTCTCCCTAACATGTGTTTGTAACTTTCCCTATTCTCCAACAGGGTGACAGACTAGGTTGATTCGGTATCCAGAATCGAGGCGCATTAAGCTACCTCAACCTATGGGGCTACCATACAAAGTTCAAGCCGAGGTAGTTTTGAAGCAATCTCCACACCCCTGGGTATTTAAACCAGACTCTAGTCTCGGAAATCCCAAACCTTTGTGTTCTAGGCTTTGCCATTCGAACTCTAGTTTCCACCGTCTCAGTTGGTCTCCTAGGAACTCACTACAAACACGGTTAGGTGGCTATACCAGACCGTCAGATGCCGTTCGGGCACGGCTAACACCAAAGGAATTACACTTTTAGAGGATTTAAAGTCTCCTAGACGCAAATAAAGCATAACGAGAACAAAGAAAAACATAATAGCATAGAAAGGGAAAAAAAAATAAAAATAAAAATTAAAAATTAAGGAATCAATCTATCAAGCATAATAAAATGGGTCCATCAAACCCCTAGGTAAAGAAAAATGATCCTTCCTAGTCGAGGAATTTAGTCTTCTATAATCAATGCACACTCGCCACCCAGTAGTGGTTCGTGTGGGGACTAACTCTCCTTTCTCATTCTCAACAACGGTGATGCCCGATTTCTTGGGCACCACTTGTGTAGGACTCACCCACTTGCCATCTGAGATGGGGCATATAATACCCGCATCCAACAATTTTAATACCTCCTCTAAAGGATCCTCTACAAGAATGGAGGGCAAAGCCTCCTCCACAATCTCATCCACAACATTCACTAATAAGCACTCCTCTCTCTCATGAGATTGTTGGGATGCTTGGAAAATATTAAGTTTCACTTGCATGTTGCCAAATGAAACTTCCATAACCCCGGTCCGACAATTGATGCATGCATTGGCCGTAGCCAAGAAAGGTCGACCTAAGATCACCGGGATTTGTTTCTTAGAACTGGCTACCGGTTCCATATCTAACACCAAAAAGTCAACAGGGAAGTAGAACCTATCAACCTTAACTAGCACATCCTCAATCATGCCACGTGGCACTCTGAAGGACCGGTTAGCTAATTGAAGAGTGACAGTAGTGGGCTTCAACTCGCCAAGCCCAAATTCCTCGTACACAGAGTACGGCAATAAATTGACACTAGCCCCTAAATCTAATAAGGCCCTATCAATGAAATGATCCCCTATAATACATGCAATGGTTGGGGCTCCCAGGTCCTTAAGCTTAGGAGGTGTGTCATTCAACAAGATGGAGCTTACTTGCTCTGTGAGTAGGACCTTTTGGGACACATGTGTCCTAGATTTACTCTTTTGCGTACAAAGGTCCTTTAGAAATTTGGCATATGATGGTACTTGCTTAATCGCCTCCAACAGGGGGAGGTTGATTTTTACCTGTTTAAATACATCCATCATTGCCTCCGTAGATGCCGCCTTCTTATTAAAAGGGGACGGTGTATCAAGGCATTGGGGAAAGGGTGCCTTAGGCACATATGGAGTGCTAGGGACTAAGTCATCCCTCTTAAGTATTTTCCCCTCACCCTTACTCGCATTAGGTGTACCCCCGTGGTCACCCTTCTTAACTCTAGTTGCATCTGGTGCAACTGACTGAGACTCTAACTCCCTACCACTTCTCAAAGCAATCACCGCCTGCACTTGCTCATGTTGCTTACCATTCCCACCCGAACTCTCTACCCCGTATTGTCCCTTAGGGTTGGCCACAGTTTGGCTTGGTAATTTTTCCTCCTCTCTCCGATTCATGTTGTTAGCTATTTGACCCAATTGGGTCTCTATCTTGGCAATAGAGTGAGTGTGGGAGTGAACTATCGGTGCTAACCCCTTAAGTTCTGAGAGAACTTCCAACACCTGAGTCTCAAAGGCAGAGTTGCCCTGAGGAACAGACGGAGGTTGTGGTTGCCGGTACGGTTGTGGGGGTCGATAAGGTTGCGGTGGTTGGTAGGATGATTGGTTGGCAAAATTATTGAAATTCTGCCTTGGTGGTGGAGGATTATAAGAAGTGCCTTGTGAAGAGGGTCTCCATGAGAAATTAGGGTGATTTCGCCATCCCGGATTATATGTGTTGGAGTATGGGTCATTACCCGGGTTGGAGAATCCTTGAGCCACATTCACATGCTCTTGGACTAACTCCGGAAATTGTGATGCCGAAGGGCACTCACTCAAGTCATGAGCAGGGCTTGCACAAATAACACATGCCTCGTGGAATTGAGGCTGAACTTGCTGGGTAGGGGCATGTCTCGTAGCTAATAAGTGGTCTATCTTGCGGGATAGTGCCTCTACTTGTTGGGCTAACTCTAAGTTTTGCCCGACCTCATAAATGCCCCCTCTTTTCGGGGCTCCAACTACGGGTTGCCGGACTTGCCGGGCTGCGGAGGCATGGTGAAGGGAATTATCACTTAAGTTCTCGAACAATTGCCATGCCTCGGCATCACTTTTAGACATAAATGTCCCACCACAGGACGAATCCACCATTTGCCTTACCGTTGACGAATCCACCATTTCCCGCCTGTCACGCGGGTGACCCGGGTTCGATCCCCGGCAACGGCGCCAAAATTTGATGGGTCGTTGAACACACCAAAATTAAATACTAGACTATACCAAATTCAATCAGAATAATGGCAAGTCCAAGTATCGATCCACAGGGACTATTGTGAAATTAAACTAATTTAATTGATAAATTCCTAAATTAATTTTGATGAAAAGATTGAATGATTATAACCTAATTTAAAAACGAATAAATTAAACTAAGGAATTAAATTATCAAGAATAAATGAAATAGGGTTTAATGAATTGGGGGAAAATCCTAGGGTAGAGAATTCACCACTAACCACATAATTAGGGTTTCTAATTGAAATGAATTATGCTATGGTTTGAACGGATTAATGTTTCGCAACTACAAGTTCGAAGCATTTGACAAGAAGATCATCACATTCAATGTACGAGCACGAACCATCTTAAGTAATACGAATTGTTCACTCTAAACTAGGGTAGTGATACGACTCGTTTCTCGTAGTATGGTTCGTCCCATACCTTGAATGTGAAGGAAAAGAAAACAATTGTATGGATAACATTTAACAATCACAAAAGTCAAATATTCAAAAGAATAATGGAAATTATATATAAAGAATTTCTAAAACACCATACAATGGTTCAAACCTTTACATAATATAAATCAAAAGAAAAACCCATTACATGGCTAGGGTTTCTTCAAAACCCTAGAAAAGATGACTAGCCACTCATGGAGGAGTGGAAAGAGGAAGATGGAGAAGAAGCCACCATGGAAGACATCTTGAAGCTTTTGCTTTCCTTCTCCTTTTCAAACCCTAGCCTCCCTCCTTAGGTTAAAACAGTTTCAGAACCCTAGAAAAGCCTTTCTCTTTTCTTTTTATACTTCTATTCACTTCCAAACATATTTAAAACATCATTTTGACTTTTCCAGAAAAAGTCAACTCTGTCCAAATTTGGTCTTTTTGCCCATTTTATGCTCTGACGATGTATAACCTGATTGACATTCAACACACATAAAATACACGGTTTGACCAGCAAGTGAAGTTAAGAGATTCTAATTAACGGCCTCAATGATGTACATTTCGGCCTTAATCAATCATGTTATGTTTTTGGGACATGTTGTTAGCAAATATGGAATTTCCGTTGATCCGCAGAAAATTAAAGCTGTAGTAAACTGGCCTAGACCAACAAATGTGACAGAAGTCCGAAGCTTTTTGGGTTTGGCTGGATATTACAGAAGATTTGTCAAAGATTTCTCTAAAATTGCCTTACCGTTGACTCAATTAACTCAGAAGGGGATATTATTTGACTGGACTGACCAAAGGGAATCAGCATTTCAAGAATTGAAAACTCGACTTGTGACTGCTCCTGTTCTTACCTTACCTTCAGGTAGGGATGGTTATACTATATTTAGTGATACTTCTCATAAGGGTTTAGGATGTGTTTTAATGCAGAATGAGAGAGTTATTGCTTATGCTTCCCGACAACTGAGACCACATGAAAAGAACTACCCAACCCATGATCTGGAACTTGCTGCAGTAGTGTTTGCACTGAAAATCTGGCGTCACTATCTTTATGGGGCGACATGTGAAGTATATACCGACCACAAGAGTCTGAAGTATTTCTTCACTCAAAAAGAACTGAATATGAGACAGCGGAGATGGCTAGAATTGATCAAAGATTATGACCTACAGATTTTGTACCATTCGGAAAAAGCCAACACCGTTGCCGATGCATTGAGTCGGAAATCAATTGGAAATTTAGCTTGTTTGCTCACCGGACAGAAAGAGTTGCTTTGCAACCTTGAAAGATCTGAAATTGAAATCGTTTTGAGAGAACAAGGTGGAACAATAGCCGCTATTTCTGCTCAACCGGCACTGATTGAAGAAATTAAAGAGAAACAGCAACAGGATGACTTCTTGAAGAAGATCATCGAAGAAAGAGAATCTAAACCAAGACCGGGTTTCAAATTTGAGAACAATGTACTGAAATTTCAAGAAAGACTGTGTGTACCGAATGATACTGAACTGAAACGAAGAGTTCTGCAAGAAGGCCACAACTCAAAATTTTCTATTCATCCGGGGAATACGAAAATGTACCAATACCTGAAACTGAATTTCTGGTGGCCGGGAATGAAGAAAGAAATTACTGATTTTGTATCAAAATGCCTTCATTGCCAACAAGTCAAAGTCGAACATCAACGACCTGCGGGCTTATTGCAGCCCTTACCGATACTGGAGTGGAAATAGGAACATATTACTATGGATTTTATCGTGGGATTGCCTCGCTCCAGTAAAGGTATGGACTCGATTTGGGTTATTGTTGATAGACTGACTAAATCTGCTCACTTCTTACCTGTTAAGACAATTTATGATGCGGACAAATTGGCTATACTCTATATTGATGAAATTGTTAGATTGCATGGAGTGCTTGTGTCCATTGTTTCTGACAGGGATTCAAAGTTTACATCGAGGTTTTAGCAAAGCCTACAGACTACATTGGGTACTGAACTGAGACTGAGTAGTGCCTATCATCCTCAGATAGATGGCCAATCAGAAAGAACCATCCAGACTCTGGAAGATTTATTGAGAATGTGTGTCCTTGATTTTCAGGGAAACTGGGAAAGCCATTTGCCTTTAGTCGAATTCGCTTACAACAACAGCTATCATTCAAGTATTGGTATGGCGCCTTTCGAGGCATTGTATGGCAGAAAATGTAGATCTCCGATCTGCTGGGCAGAAGTTGGAGATGGGCCTTTGCTTGGGCCCGAGATTGTATATGAAACAACTGAGAAAGTAAAACTGATACAGCAGAGACTGAAAACTACGCAGAGCCGACAGAAAAGTTATGCAGATGTCAGAAGGCAAGACAAAGAGTACGAAGTGGGTGATCACGTTTTGTGAAAGTGACACCGATAAAGGCCAGACTCGCTTTGGAGCCAAAGGCAAGTTAGCGCCAAGATATGTCGGACCGTATGAGATTATTGAGAAAATCAATCCGGTGGCGTATCAAGTTGCGCTTTCTCCTGAAATGGAGCATATGCATAACGTCTTCCACATTTCTATGTTGAGAGATTATCTGTGGGATCCTTTCCATGTGATAGAGCCTACTCGTGTAGTGTTGAGTGATGACTACACTTACGAGGAACGGCCTATCCAGATTGTAAACAGACGGATCAAGAAACTGAGAAACAAAGAGATCCCATTAGTGAAAGTGGACTGGCAAAACCATGGCGGCGTGTATGCCACTTGGGAAAGGGAAGATGACATGGCTAAAAGATATCCTGAACTGTTTCCACTGAACCCTGTTTTCTTCCAGAATGAAGGTAATTCGAGTTTAGAGGACTAAACTCTTTATAAGGAGGGGAGACTGTAATAACCCTCACCACTGCTTACCGATTAATTACTGATTACCGCTTAATTGAGACTGATTATGATAAGTAATGAATCAACTGAAATACTGAACTGACCGACTGAAATCTAAAACTGATTGACTGAGTATATGTTAGTTAAATTGTATTCTATCTGTTTGCTCGCCAAATTATCTATTCATGTCTTTGTGTTTAAATTGCAAATTGAAGGCCTTATCGACGGCCGAACCGGAAATCGATTGATGTTTTAGGATCATTATAATTTATGTGATTTTATGGTGTAGCTACCTGAAAAGTGATTTGGTATGATTAAATTAGAGTAAATTAAGCCAAATTAATAGAGTTGCTTTATTTACCATAGTACCATTGAGTGGACCACTACTTGGATCATCTTTGAGCCTCATTACACTCATGCATACACATTTCACCAGCCATACTTCTTGTTCTAGCCGACTAGAGAGGGAGATAAGAGAGAGAGAGAGAGCTTGATTTCATCTCATTTTGCTTGGTGATCTTGAAGAAATTGAAGCTTAAGTGCGTAATTGAGCCTCCATACCTTTACTTCAAGACTTAAGGTAGATTTCTTGCCATCTTGTTTATGTTTTATGTTGACTCTTGCATGATTCATGAGTCTTTAGTGATATAAAGTATGAATTGGTTCAATAGTGTTGAATTGGAGCTCATTCCATGCATGCATGTATGTATTGTTGAGTTTTAAGTTTTTTTCATGGCAAAATGTTACATGCATGCTCATATTTATGTTTAAGACCATGACTTCATCTTGTTTTGGAAAGATTTGAGCTCATTTGAGCAAACATTGAAGCTTTGAATTGAACTAAACTCTTGCATGTCATGTTTGTAGCATGTTCATGAAAATTGGGTTTGAAAATAGATTTAATTAAACACCCTTGGGCTTTGATTTCTCAAATTGAGTTTTGAATCATGTTATTCTATGTGTTTACAAATGTTTTCCAGAAAATTAGCCTAAGAGGATCGAATTTAGTGCATTTGGACTTGGTTTTTAGCTTGTAGGTACAATCTGGGTTTTCCAGATTTTGCACTTCCGCTCGAGCGGGGAAAGTAGCGCTCAAGCGGGGAATTCGAGCATCCAGTACTTTGTACGGTTTTACGGTCCGCTCGAGCGGGGTAATTGGCGCTCGAGCAGGACCTTGTGTCTTGCGCTCGAGCGGCTATCGAGCGCCCAATCGAGCGTGATTTTTGAGCATCCAGCACTTTTAACTGTTTTGCATGTCCGCTCGAGCGTGGGAAGTGGCGCTCGAGCGGGAACTGTTGTTTGCATGTCCGCTCGAGCGGGGAAATCTGCGCTCGAGCGGGACTCTGTTTTTTCTGAAAATCCTAAAAATGTTTTCTGAGTACATCTTTGCATCCTCATCCCATCCTAGGCATTCTTAGGCCTAGTTTAAGACATCTTAATGAGGATATAGAGGTAGAACACACCGAGGCAATTAGGGAGTAAGTTATTATCTTTCCCAACTGTGTAGCTTAGTGTGTGTTCATTCTGTACTGTTTAGGGTTGGCATTTCGAGGAGACGCTCTAGCCTACTGTAGCCCAGAACTCTGTGAGTAACAATTGTGTAAAGATATGTTCAAAATGATTATCTTCTGTATACTGAACTGTACTGTTTTCTGAACTGTTACTGTTAACTAAATGAACGTATGTCCTGTATTCTGAACTGTATTGTGGCATCCTTAACAACTACTGTTACTGACTGTTACTGTTACAGAGATCTCTGTCGGTTCCCTCGTTGGAACCACTACTGTTTACTGATTGATGGCCATCAATGACTGTTCGGTCTTTTTAGACCTACTGTTTACTGTTATGCTAATGGATGTACTACATATGACTGTTTACTGTACTGAACAACTGATATACTGATTGAAATGAACCGTTTTCATTACTGTAAGGACATTCATTCTAAACCTCTTTACGCATTGTGTTATTCACTGGGCTTTAGCCCACTGCTCATATATATATGTAGGTGTACAAGCACCGGACCAATGCTAGAAGCGTCGGGGTAAACTCCAGTTTTGTCAAGCCAACCATTGTGCCTCACTGCGAGGTTCCGAGCCTGCCAAGCTATGGCTTAGAGGTGTTTTTTTCCCCGTCTGTCTCTGTACCGTTTTGTAATACTGTATAGACTGTACTGTACTGTGTTAATAGGGTTTTAGTCCCTGCTCTGAATGTCTGTATATAATGTACATACTATTTTGTCACTGCCTGTACAAATGTATGAAAAGTCTTTTTGCATACAGACTGACACAACTCATTGGACATTGTTTTATTACTGTATTGGCTTCCGCCATGCCCCTATACTCTGTTTTACTGTTCTACTGTTAAGCAGGCCTTCAGTAATCTCGGATTACTGGCCGATTACGGTGCTAAACACATAGGGGCGGGTTTGGGTCGTGACAATTGTAGATGGTCATGTTCAACCTCTGGCCACGCGTGGTCACCACTCGCTAGAGTTCCGCCGGAGCTCTGCCAGCAAAGACCGCCGTCATTAACGGCGGTAATGAGAGGGCTTTAGCGGCGGTTTCGTTACCGCCGTTAAAAGAGGGCTTTGGTGACAGTTTTTTTAACAGTGGTTTCATTATCACCGTTAAAAATACTTTAGCGGCGGTTTTTTTAACGGCAGTAACGAAACTGCCGTTAAAGATACATTAACGGCGGTATTAACGGCGGTTTCGTTACCGCCGTTAATAGTATCTTTAACGGCGGTAACGAAAACCGCCGTTAAAAAAATCGCCGTTAATGTCCTGTTTTGGCATAGTGATACTATTCTCTTGTCAATTGAAGGGAAAAAAATCAATTAGGTCTTGTTTGGAAATAACTTATTTTAGTAATTTTTTGATATTTTACTAAAAAATATATAAAAAAGTAGAGAAAATATTGTGATAATTTATAATAATTTTTTAATTTTTTAATTAAGATGTATATTTAACAAACGGGCCTTATTAAACTAATAGCTGCATTGGCAGATTACAAATGCGCCTTTTTTTTTTTTTTTTGGTAAAGGTTATAAATGTTTTTTATGTGATGAGCAAAATAGCATAGACAAATGATATGATAGCTGAAATGGATTGAGTGGTGGTGATTTAAGGAAGCAAATGGGTCAGAAACAGTGGCTGATGATACACACAGAAAAAGCCTTTTCATTAACACGCCACTAAAGTGCTTATAACATATTCGACTCTCTCTCTCTCTCTCTCTCTCTCTCTCTCTCCATAATTATGAATGATACGATTTTCAAAATATAAAGGTGTCGTTTGGTAATTAATTTTTTATTTATAAATCAGTGGTCTCAGTTTATAAATTTGGCAAAAAGATGAAAACACAAAAAATATGTTTCCGTTTTGAGTTTTGAGTTTTTTTTTTTTTACCACCCAACACTAACCACCACCTGTCACCATTTTCCACCACCGTCTTCCGCCACCACTACCCAACCCCCACCACCACCTGCCACCACCACTTACCACCCACCTGCCACTACCACCACCACCACCCACCTGGCACCCACCCCTCGCCACCACCACCACCCACCTGCCATCCACCCGCCACCCGCCACTACCATCCACTGCCCGTCACCACCATCCGCCACTTACTTGCCACCACCACTCACCACTCACCTGCCACTACCAGCCACCCACCACCACCACCCACCTGCCACCCACCCGCCACCACCATCCACCATCACCACCACCACCCACCCACCCGCCACCCACCTGCCACCACCACCCACCACCACCCAATCGCTACCACCTACCACCCGCCATCGTCACCCACTCACCCACCACCACCACCACAATCGCCACCTACTCGCCACAACCTACCACCACCCGCCACCACCTGCCATCACCACCCACCACCCGCCGCCGCCACTACCACCACCACCACCACCCACTCGCTGCCATTTACCACCCGCCACCGTCACCCACCCACCCACCATTACCACCCACCATCTATCCGCCACCACCCTCCATCAGCCACCCACCTGCCACCACCCGCCACCACCATCCGCCACCACCACCACCACCACCACCACCACCCACTCGCTACCACCACCTCCCGCCACCATCACCCACTCATCCATCACCACCACCCACACCACCACCCACCCGCCACCACCCGCCATCCGCCACCCACCTATCACCACCACCCACCACTCGCCACCATTACCACCACCACCCATTCACTACCACCCACCACCAGCCACCGCCACCGCCACCACCCACCGTCGCCACTTTTCACCACCGTCTTCCGCCGCCACCACTTGCTACCACTTGCCATTTCTCACTCTTTTTTATATTTTTAAATTTTTTTAAACATTTTGTCAATTGTCAAACGCGTTTGTAGTTTATGTTTTTCTAAAAATAAACAAAAATAAATAAAAATCAGTTTATAAAATTTTTATAAATATAAACTGAAAACGTAAACGTTACCAAACACACCCAAATCATGTTTAGTTTGAGTTTTTTAAATTAAGTTTTTTAAAAATTGAATTTTTTAATTTTTTTATTTTTAGTAAATATTTTTAAAATTTTAAATATTTTTTTTTTACTTTTTTCGATGCACTTTACTAAGATGTATCTAAAAAATAAAAAAATTGTGAAAAAATATTTTAAAAAATTAATAAATACATAAAAATATGAAAAATGTACTAAATTTTTGTATTTTTTTTGTATTTTTGGTATTTAGTGAATTTTTAAAAGATTTTTTTTACAATTTTTTTACTTTTTAGGTGTATTTATGTTAGGTGTCTAAAAAGTAAAAAAATTGCTTAAAATATTAAAAAAATTCAGTAAAAATAAAAAAAATACAGAAAATAAGAAAATAAAATTTTCTAAAAAGTGTTTTTGAAAAAATGGAACTAAGCAAGCTGATATTATAAATTCAGAAATTTTATTAGGAGTCGTTATTTTTATTGTGGTGTTTGGGAAGTTTGTGTGTTGGTTTTTTTTGATTTTTTCCACTAAAAGATAAATTTTTGCAAAACTAAAAAAAACAAATCCAAACAAAATATCACATCCAATCCCATAATCATTTCATTTTTTCTCTCACAAACATCACATCCAACCACAAAAAAATCTAACTATCTTTCCAAATACCAAAATTTGTTTCTTCAATAATATCCTATAACTAAAAAAACCTATATAAAAACTCACTTCCCAAACGCCCACTTTATTTTGTTTTACTATTTCTTTTTTATTTTATTTTAAATATATTCTCTTCTATGTATAATAAAGACAAAAAAAAAAAAAAAGTATATTTGGAGCAAAGTGAAATAAGAATAGCCACTCTCATTTTATTTCAAATTTTATTCAAAACCATCAATTTATAGTTGAGATTCATTTATATGTGAACCTCACATTACATTATTTCAATCACTACCACAAACTTATCACCCAAAAAAATCTGAGTTTATACGTTTGGGACAATAGCATATATTTTTTTTCATGCCTAAAACACTCCTAAGGTCGGACTCATAGGATTCACCCTTACAAGTCAAATTGAGAGAAGTTAGCCGATCCACTTAAACCGTTGAATTTTTACTTAAGTAGTAGAAGATTTGAACCCTAATTAATAAAGAGAGGAGCAAACTTCATTACCAATTAGGACAGCCCCTTGGTGGGACAATAGCATTTTCTTTTTCAAAATACTTCAGTTTTATTTTTTATTTCATTTCATTCAAAATCTACTATTTGATTGCATTAGTAGGTAGAGCCAATAATATAATTGGCATTATAAGCACACAAAGAGTTTATGATATTTTTTTAGGATGAAAATTTGCAACACGACACGATAATATAATTTGAATCGTATTAAAAATTAGTAAGTTAGGGTTGAGCATTTCCTAACACGAACATGTATATGACACAACTTGATAATACGAATATTAAACATGTCGGGTTAGTGTGAAATCTGTATAACACGAAATTGATACGGATAATCCGTATAATGAAGAATTAATTATAAATTTTAATATTATTTCTATTAAAGAGTATCACGACATTTTCTAATCTCTGACGTAATTACATCCAATTTATTAAAAAGTATGTAAAATATGATTTTAAATTTAATATAAATTTTATTTTTGCTTTTAATTGAACTTAATGTATTTTTTTTGTTTATTATTTGAGTTAATCTAGTAATAAACATAATAATAACATATAATTTTTATAAATTAAGTTAAAATCAAATATGTTTATAAATAATTTAATTTAATAAGGATTAGTTTTATTAAATTTAACTTGGGAAGAAATTTTTAATTTTTTTTTCATACATTTGATATTTTTAATTAATGGTATAATTTTTTGACATGACATGTTAATACAATATGAACCGGACACGAACTGAAAATGATACGATATGATAACATGAAATAATAAACAGGTTGTGTTAGTATTGAGATAATTTTGATACGGACCCAAAATAACACAGTACAAACATGACCCAACATGACAAGACGCCCACCCCTAATATTTTTGTGCATTTGGTTCCAAATTAACTTAAGTCTCCACCCTAAACCCTCTTTGATTTTTGTGTAAAAGTACTATTATGTATTGTAGGAATAATTTATAATTTTTTATTTATTAGGTGATTTTTTAATTGACATAATAAATTTTATTATTTTGTAAATATGATGAGTCTTATTTATGCATATAAAATTAGGAAAATTTATCTATAAATCCCAGATTGAAGAATGAGGATCTGTTTAGTCCCAAAGATTTTCGTATAGAGCAATTAGTTCTATTAATTTTGAAAAAGTAGATTTAATATATTATTTGAAAATTAGATTTACGGTTATACCCTTAGAATAAAGCTTGGTAGCTCAAAATTTTCGAGACTCGATTGGCCCGAATTTCAAAATGACATTGTTTTGATTTTTTTTTTCCTCTCTTTTCTCTAAAACAGGAAGAATTTTTTTCCCTCTCTTCTTTGAAACAGGGAGAAGAGAGAAGAAAGAAGACACGATGGCGGCGCGATAGTGATGGCACGACGGTGGGTCTCTTCCTCCCTCTTCTCTCAACAGATCTATGTATGTATACATAGATCTATGTGTATGTCTTTGATTTGGTTTTGATTTGTGGGTTTGTTTTTTTATTTTGATTTGGTTTTGATTTGTATACACACATCAGTTGTTGTGGGTTTGTTTGTGGGTTTGTTTTTTATTTTGACTTGGTTTTGATTTGTATATATACACATATCAGTTGATTTGGTTTTGGAACTTCATTCTGGTCATGTTTGAGAGAGAGAGAGAGGAAACTGTGTAGAAGGCAAGGAAGGAAAAGGAAAAGGAAAAAAAAAAAAAAATGGGGCCGTTTGAGCCCTAGTTTTTCGAGCTACGTAGCACGGTTGATATCCTTATTACTATTATATTTCCTTTTTTTTTTCCTTTTATGTTAGAAATGTAAGATACATAATTTATGAGAATCAAATTTAAGATGAATTTTTATATGAGAATTTTTTTTTTATTTGAAATGGCTTGAAATGTGAGAATTTTCAAATATTTCAAAAAGAGTACAAAAATAATTTGAAATATGAGATTTTTCAAACATGCCAAAAAGATGTGGGATTCTTTAAACATTTCAAAAAGAGTACAAAAATTCCTTAGTAAGTTTTAGACAAATATATAATTTCAAATTGTAACACTTAAACGTAACACTCCAATATAATTTCTTAGTGTGTTTTTCTCAAACGTAACATTCCAATATAACACTTAAAAAAAATTCCTTAGTGTAACACTCCAATATAATATACAAAAAAAACTCTTAGTATACTTTTCCCAAACGTAACACTTCAATGTAACACTCTAACAAGATAATGTGAGATTTTTCAAACTGTTCCAAAATGATGTAGGATTCTTTAAACCATTCTAAAATGAGTACAAAAATTCTTTAGAAAACTTTGGGCAAATGTATAATTTCAAACTGTGCTTGTTACGCTTGGGAAAGTTACACTGAGGAGTTTGTTAGTGTTTTTGTGTGTTACATTAGAGTGTTACGTTTGAAATTAAATTGATTTGAGTGTTACGTTTGAGAAAAGTATACTTTAAAGGAATTTTTTTGGGGTGTTATGTTGTTACGTTTAATAAAACTACTCTAAAGAATTTTTTAGTATGTTATGTTATTGGAGTGTTACATTCTTGTTCGTAATGTGAGATTTGTTCCAAAAGAAAAGAAACTTCAAAACCTCTACAGTGTGGATTGTCCAAATGTGTAATTTTACATTTAGAAAAATCTACTTTTATCCCTAAAAAATTAAACTCAAACGTATAAATGACTTCCATTTTTTGTAATTTTCACTTTAATGAAACCTTTGCATTCATAAGAAAAAAAAATAAGGATTAAACGATTTACAGAATCATATTCTGATATTTATTAATATTTCACTCTAAAATTTACCATATGAATAACAGTAAAATAAATTTTATGACAAATAATATTTCTCTTTTGGATAAAGTCTCATTTCTCTTGTTAAGTCACCCGAGCATCTCCAATGCACTAGGCATACAATACTTGTTAGTTAAAATGCCTAGTGTGATTCATTTTTTTCAATTCCAATGCACTAGGCATATGATTAGACATTTTGGCTCAACTCATATTCACTAACTACATGTAGCTAGCCTTCAACGCTAGGCAAAATGTATTCAATCATTAGGATCATTTCTCTCAATCTTTGTTTTTGACGTGGCATTCTATAAAATTAATAGTATTTGGATAAATAGCTAAAATAAAGAGTATGGTTGGAGTAAAAACATAAAACAGTTGATAGGCAAAATAAAATATATACTTTATAGTAATATTTAGATAGGTAAAATGCTTGCTACCGTTGGAGATGCTCTAACATAACAGATCATTATGTTTCTATTTTTTGAAAATTCTTTTTAGGAAATTTTATTTTCTTATTTTTCGTATTTTTTATTTTTATTGAATTTTTTTAATATTTTAAGCATGTTTTTTAATTTTTAGACACACCTAACATAAATACACTTGAAAGTACATTTTCGTAAAAAAATATTTAAAAAATTCACTAAATACCAAAAATACAAAATAAAAATACAAAAATTCAATATATTTTTTATGTTTTGTGTATTTATTAATTTTTAAAAATATTTTACTTTTTAGATACATCTACGTAAGGTATATCTAAAAAGTAAAAAAAAAAAAATGTTTAAAATTTTAAAAATATTCATTAAAAACAAAAAAAATATGAAAAATAAAAAACTAAAACCAAATAGACTGTTGTGTTGCATAGGTGTGATTCCCCTTTTACCAACTACATCCATGCATGATACCGAGTCATTTAATTTACTATAATGGTAACAAAGTATTATTGATTACATTTATTTATCATAATTTATTTAAGGATAAATTACACTATTTTTGTTTGGAAAAAAGATTTGTGCCTCGAATGAGGCTCCCCCGAATGCCCCGAATTGGTGAAACGACGTCGTTTCACCAATTCAAAATTTTTTTTTTTTTTCTTCCTCCAGTCTGAAACGGGTGAGGGTGAGGGAGAGGGAGAGGGAGAGGGAGACGGAGACGGAGAGAAAGAGAAAGAGAGGGAGAGGGAGAGGGAGAGAGAGAGAGAGGGGAAGCAGAACCGTCGCCGACCGTCGCCGATCGCCGCCGATCGCGTCGCCTCCGCCGATCGCCACGCCTCCGCCTCCGTCGCCGATCGCCATGCCTCTGCCTCGCCTTCGCCTCCAGCCCCATTTTTTAGGCCCCCTCCAGTCCTTCCTCCCCCTCCTCCTCCTCCTCCTCCTCCCTCCTCCATCTTCTTCTTTCTTCTTCTGCTGAAAAAAAAAAAAAAAAAAAAAACAAAAACAAAAACGACATCGTTTTTGTGTTTAGGGGCATTCGGGGAGCTCAGATTCGAGCTCCCAATCGGTTCTCCTTTGTTTGTTTGCTTGTTTGTGAGATTTGTAAAAAATACATAAAGCTTCATAAGTCAAGCATAATTTCATAGTTCCGTTAAAATTTTAATTCACATAATACTGAATTCTCTTTTCACCCGTAAGTAATTTATTAGTCATGTGAATAGAAAAATATTATTATCCTATATTTTACATTTGAAATATATATTTTGTTATTGTTTATCCCTACATCTACTCACCATTGGCATTACTTAGGGTTGTTTTAAATTTATTAAAATGGAGGTTTGTATAATTATGGCAAACATGTCAGATTTATTGTAATTTTTTTCTAATCCTAGGGGTAGTCAATGTAATTTACTGATTTTTTATTATCTGATGTATCATATTACTGCATTGTTGACAAACATGACGTGATAGATCTATTAAATCAATACAGTAATGATAAACAAAATATGATATGCATTCAAAAATCAATAATAATACATATATGAACAAATTTATTAACCAATTAAGTCCTATGGGTGTGTTTGATTGGACAGACTGAATAAAGGAGATTAGAATCCATCGGACTTGAGTCCTGACACTATGAATCTCCCGGACTATTTGGTTGGATTGGATATGTATCCTGTGTTTGTTTTTTCATGGGATTAGATGTCTGAAAAGGACTATTTTTAGTGAATCTAACGTTTGGTTGGACTGAATAGGATAAATGAACAAAAGACTATTTTACCCTTTTTCAATTGTTTACAAAGTAATAGCAATATTAAACATATCTTTAATATTTTAATTATTTTTAGCTAGATTAAATAAAAATTTATTTTATTTTATTTTTTACACAATTAAATAAATTTATTTTTTTAAAAATAAATAAATAAATACATAAAATATCAATAAAAATATATATTATTTTTTTAATTAAAATTTTAAATAAATTTGTTTTTAAAGATAATAATAATCAAACAATGAAATTAAATAAAACATCTATTAAATTTAAATAATGAAATTAAATAAAATATAACAAAATTTTAAAATAAAACATCAATAAAATATCTATAAAAAATTATTTTAAAAAATTAAATAAATAAAACATCAATAAAAAGTTAAATAAAATTATTTTATTTTTAAATTGAGACATTTAAATTTTATTGAATTTTATTAAATATAATACATAATTAAATAGTAGAGGGTTAAAATGATCATTTTGACCACCTAATCCTAACAGTGGATAGTCCCTCAAAAACTATCCCATACCCCCTCAGGATACAATAGTCCCCCATATGGGAGATAAGGAGTCCGGCCGGATATGGAATCCGACGGACTAAAAAAAAATCAAACGGCTGATAAGGAGCACTATTTGAATTCAATCCAAATAGTGGATAGTCCCCCTAATCCGGCGAATCAAACACGCCCTATGTGTTATCCTTTGGCCGAAATACCTTGATTTTGTTAAAACGTGAAACAAGCTAAATGACATCTCATGTAGTTACTTTTTTTTTTTTTTCAAACGATTCATTTTTCATAAAAGTTATACTTTTATAACTTACTTGACGAGATCTATAAAAAAAAAAGATCTATATTCAATATAATATAAAAACTTTGAAGTAGAAAACTGTGAATTTCATACTTTTTTTTAAAAAAAATAAGAAATTTGTTACTTAAATAAAATTCTAAGAAATTTCTCAATTACACAAAATTTCACAGTTTCTTTGTAGAGTTTTTTTGAAATTCTGCAGTTTCTCAAACATAGAAACTGAGAAATTTCATAGTTTTTTAAATCATAAAATTACAATTTCCATACATAAATTGTGAAATTTCATAGACTCTACACAGTGACTCCGAAATTTCGCCATTCTCAAACAAAATTTGCAAAATTTCATAGTTTCTTAAAATTAAGGAATTTGATTCAGCAATTGTAGATCTTCTCATTTTTTTTTTTAATAATTAATTTCATAGCTAATATCTAAATGAGTAGGTTAATATATATATATATATATATGTGTGTGTGTGTGTGTGTGTGTTGGGGGAGGTCTATACTTTCTCGAATCTCTTTCTATGATAGTCATCTTTCTGTACCTTTAATTTTATGTTTTTTAATAAAATTTTCTTTGCTGATAAAAAAAAAAAAGTGTGTGTGTGTGTGTATAAATATACATTTCTATCTAAAATAGACATAGACAATGGAAATTTTAACATTTTAAAGGTTAAAAAAAAAAAAAAACCTTGAACTCTATCAATGTGAGTGAGATTCACTTAAGGCTCTCTCTAAAATGGAGCAAATCGTTCTTCATGAAATTTTTTAAAACAAGACTTAACTTACTAAAGAACAAAATCAATAGTCTCTTGGCTTAACTAAAAATTCAGAGGACATAACATGCTGTAGATTTTGTTGACGAAGACATTTGTTAACAAGTATAAATTATTATAAATTTTAATAACGTGCGTGCCATAAAAATGTATTAATATTTTAAACTTTATTAAATGCCCATAAAAAAAATCATTAACAAAACTCTATCGATGAGACTTGCCATAAAAAATCCCTCTCCACCCCCGACTCACCCAAAAAAAAAAAAAAAATCCGCTCTTACTACATTGCCAATTTGCCATGTGTAAATCATGCATAATGCAGTAAGTAAAAATTTCAAATCATACCTTAGGGACAGAACTTGAAGCGAAGAATCTCGTGGATAAATCACGTGCTTCTAAAATGCGAACAACGAACACCCAGCAATGAAGTGATACCACAATATGAGTATCACCCACACAAGTCACAGTGCAAAAAATTTGATTGCTGTTTTAATAGGAGAGAGTCAGTATGGGAAAAAACATACGTTGTTTCATTATCCCATATCCCATATATCGTATCAGATATATAGGATAAATATATCATCTATCCATATTAGTTGATATGATAGATATAGATATCATGAGTTGTTATCCAAAATAAGTTTTGAATTCAAATTCAAACTTACATAGATAAGGTTCAAAAGGTTCATGGGTCATGCCACATGGGCACCCAATTTCTAACATCTCCCACTCGCATATGAGTTGGCATGACACTGCCACATCTCTATCTCAATCTCCCCAAAAAATGAACAATCTCCCCAAAAAATGAACAATCTCATACTAACCAATGCACCGTGCGACCGCTGAGAACACCTGCATGTGAGAGCTCTATACTAAAAACTCAATATGAGTCAGCATAGAGACATCAACCCAAAATGAACAGAAATAGTGTCTCATGTACCCAGACCTATCTAGCTACATCGGTCCAAAAACATCTCTAATCCCTCAAAGAGCATGTTTAACTCTCTTAGGTCCCGCATTATATTCACACCCAATCAGCATCCCATAGAGAGCGATGTGAGTTGTCGACAGTGAATATAGAGCAGAGATGTAGAATTAGATGATCTTCTCTTCACCCTCATATCATTTAATTTGAAATTGACCGCTTTCCCAGTAACGTTCCTTAAAGCTGAATCATACATGACCTCAGGCAACATACCAAAGTAGCTGAACATCAACTCCTCATCTTATGACATAGTCAAAGGTCATAAAAGGCACAAAGTGAAGTCATTTAGGAAAAAATGACTTTTAGGACTCACAGGGTAAAGAAGCAGGAATCCATTCTTTCACCTCGCTAACGGGTCGATAAGCACATGCAGTACGAATGCATGTTATAGTGGAGTAACTCTTCCAAAGAGTGATGTTAAACTCACACACCATACAGATCTTAGTCTAGTCGCTCTTAAGCGCACAAGTCGCTTCCTAGCGTCTAACTCGAATTCTCTATTTGCTCGCCTCTCAGATATCAAATGAGATCTCGCATCTGGCTATCCATAACAGGTACATCATGGAAAAGTAGGTACTCTCATATCCATGGTCAGTCTCTAACAACACCTCATCTTGGCTCCAACCAAGGCGACATAGCTAGTGGATAATTTTAGCTTCTCTATTTGCTCCAAATATAATAAGCCACTAGTCTTATCCTTGCTCGCTACC
Source organism: Camellia japonica (assembly GCA_030407325.1). Lineage (NCBI taxonomy): Eukaryota > Viridiplantae > Streptophyta > Magnoliopsida > Ericales > Theaceae > Camellia > Camellia japonica. The sequence goes on from JAPPVO010000007.1 coordinate 53,764,385, forward strand.
TAGCGCTAAGGGCGATTGCTCGTGTGAGTGAGCCAATCTTGCCTGCTAACATCAATTTATTTATTCTGTGTATGCTTATTCACAAACCATTGCAAAAAGTAGTAAACATAAATGTGTAATAGAAACAAATATGAATGCTAATGGCATAAATGTCCCAAAAAATATGAGTTCAACTGAATACACATATAGATATCACCACCTACGTAGTCCTAAAGCCCTAACATGAGTAAGATACACATCTCTAGCAATGGGCTTAGTCAAAGGGTCCGCAACCATGCGACTCGTAGGGATGTGCTCCAGGATCACTTCTTTCTGCGCCACAATGTCTCTGATAAAGTTGAACCTCACATCAGTGTGTTTGGTTTTCTTGTGGTATTTAGGATCCTTAGCGTAAGCGAGTGCAGCCATGCTGTCACAATGGATAGTCACAGGGTCCGAAGTGTGTGTAACAATATCCAAATGCTGAAGGAATCTCCTCAACCAAACGGCTTCCTGAACGGCAGATGAACAAGCCACAAACTCAGCCTCCATAGTCGATAAGGCGATACATGATTGCTTCTTACTGTTCCAAGAAATAGAACCATCGCTAAGCATGAAAGCATATCCTGAAGTAGACTTTCGCTCATCTAAGTCTCCTCCCCAGTCAGCATCACAATAGCCAACTAGATGTAGATCTGAACTTTAGTAGCAAAGTGTGTAATCTGCAGTCCCTCTAAGATATCGTAATATCCTCTTAACTGCTTTCCAATGAGCTAGTCCTGGGTTAGATTGGTAACGACTCACCAATCCGACTGCATAACAAATGTCAGGGTGTGTACACATCATAGCATACATCAAGCTTCCAACAACATTTGCATAGGGAACATGGGCCATTTTTTCATTATCTTCTGGAGTCTTAGGACCATATCAAGGCTTAGGCTCTCACCTTTCACAATAAGAGTGTCAATGGGTTTGCAACTCTGCATCTGGAATCGCTCTAGGATAGTCTTAATGTAAGTCTCTTGAGACAAACCAAGAAGTCTCCTAGAGCAATCCTTAAGGATCTTGACACCGAGCACATAGCTCGCTTCACCCATGTCTTTCATCTCAAATGTAGAGAACAACCACCTTTTAGTGGCGACAATCATCTCCTTGTCATTTACAGCCAATAATATGTCATCTACATATAATGACAATATCAGAAAAATGTCCTTGGACCGCTTATTGTACACACAGTGATCTTCATTGATTATCGTAAACCCATTAGAAACAATGGCTTGATGAAATCTCAGATTCCACTGTCTGGATGATTGCTTTAAGCCATAAATAGATCGTTGAAGCTTACAAACTTTGCGCTATTGACCTACTACCACAAAGCCTTCTGGTTGATCCATATAGATCTCTTCATCCAATTCTCCATTGAGAAATGCAGTTTTAACGTCCATTTGATATAGCTCTAAGTCCAACTGAGCTACTATGGCTAGAATTAGGCGAATAGAGGCAAACCTTACAACTGGTGAGAAGGTTTCCTCATAGTCCACACCCTCTCGTTGGGTGTAACTTTTCGCCACTAGGCGAGCCTTATATCTTTCTATGGAACCATCCGCTTTGCGCTTGATTTTGAGAACCCATTTGTTCCCAATAGTCTTGCGCCCTGGCGGCAAATCAACCAAGTCTCAGACATGATTTTTTTTCATAGACTCTATTTCTTCATCCATTGCAGTACTCCATTTTTTACTAGCAGGGGATGAGAGAGCCTTTTTGAGGTTCTTAGGCTCTATCTCATCACTAAGAGCAATCATGAATGCTTCCCCTTCAATCTCAAAACAATGACGTGGAATAACTCCACGTTTGCTTCTATGTAGTTGAGAATCCTGAGAATCCTCATCCATTGGATCTAATCCATGGGCAGGTAGATCGCTCCCACTGTCCCTAGGAGCTTGAGGGATTATCTCTTCATTCTCTACTAGGCTACTAGGTGCGCCTTCAAATAGATCCTCCATCTCATAGAGTTTTACATCTCTAGTTACCTCACCTCTGCTAGGGAAATCCTCCTCTAGGAAATCCACATCTCGTGACTCAATTTCAGTCATACTTCCATCCAAATGCTCTCCAATAAACACATAGCCCTTAGAATGCTTACCATAGCAAATGAAGATACACTTCTTTCCTCTAGGGCCTAACTTCCCAAACTTATGAGAAGCGCTGTGTATGTAAGCTGCCGAACCCCAAGGTTGCAAATTGCCCAAATCAGGCTTTTTGCCAGTCCACATCTCATATGGGGTGGAAGGAACTGATTTGGAGGACACGCGGTTAAGGATGTAGACAGCAGTCAACAAAGCATCTCCCCAATAAGAAATGAGAATATTAGCTTGTGCCATTATTGATCTAACCATATCAAGCAATGTGCGATTCCTTTTCTCCGCTACACCATTTTGCTGCGGAGTCTTAGGAATTGTCAATTGCCTGATAACTCATTTTTCCTCACAGAGCACTTGAAATTGCTCAGATAGATACTCGCGTCCCCGGTCAGTCCTTAGAGCCTTAATGCTCTTGTCTAATTGATTCTCAACCTCATTAACATACCGTCTAAAGCAATCCAATGCTTCTAACTTGTGAGAAATCAAATAGACATGACCAAAACGCGTGCAATTATCTATAAATGTGATGAAATAAGGGGCTCTATGCTTTGCCCTCACATTTATTAGTCCACATATATCAGAATAAATAAGTTATAATGGAATAGATGCTCTTATGGCTTTCCCAAATGGTTTCCTTGTTGCCTTTCCAGCAAGACAGTGCTCACAAGTAGGCAAAATGACTCTAGCGAGTGGGCCTAAAAGACCTTGTCTAGCCAATCTAGTCATCCTGTCTTGCCCTATGTGGCCTAATCTAGCATACCATCTCATAGAATCATTATCACAAAAAGATGCAATATTAGAAACAGAGCCATTGATATTTTTATTAAAACTAGAATCATCCACATCCAAAACTAAAAAACCATCTGAAAGATAACCAAAACCATAAAAAATTGTTCCCAAATAAATGCTAACACCATTATTCTCAAAACAAAAGCTAAAACCAAGGCTCATCATGCTAATAACTGAAACTAAGTTTCGCCGAATATCCGGAGCATAAAGAACATCATGAAGATACAAGGTGCGCCCTCGTCGCATTTCCAGCTTGTATGTGCCAATGCCAAGCACCTCTACACTGGACTCGTTCCCCATGTAAACTTTTCTGCTCCCAGTAGGTACTTGGCGATACTTAATGAGCCCTACTCTGTCCCTCGTGATGTGGTCTGTTGCTCCGGAGTCTACAATCCAAAAATGAGGAGAATGAACAATTAATGCTTGACTAGAAACAAATCATTGAATCCGAGAACTTAAGTAAGTGAGTACCTTCTTCTGCTCAGGGCAATCCCGAGCGAAGTGTCCTTCTTTGTTACAGTTAAAGCATGTCAATTTAGCCTTTACCTTCTTGCCACCTCTCTTGTCCCTACGCTTGAAATTTCTAGCGCCATTGGGCTTTAGCGCAACTGCTGCTTGCTTCTTAGGAGTACCTTTTGCTTTTCCGCGCTTGAACTGAGAAGTCCTACGTGAGCTCGACTCAACCACCATAGCAGAACCATCAAACTTAGCCGCCTCAAGGCGCTCAGCCTCTAGCTCCAAATGACGCGATATGTCTTCAAATGTTTTCACACTCTCATTATGCATCATGTTCTGTTTCATCCGCTCCCAAGAATTTGGCAGAGAGCGAATCACAGCTTGTACTTGCTGTTCTTGAGTCAAATTGTGCCCAGCAGCCACAAGCTCACGTATCATGGCTGACATGACCCTGAAATACTGCTTCATCGAGTGATGCGCTCTTTTCTGATATGAGTCAAACTTCATAGTCAGCCCACGTAGCTTTGCCAAAGAGGTAATACCAAACTTTTGCTTGAGAGCTTCTCACATCTCAAATGCAGTCGGGCAATGCTCAAACTCACTAATCAAGTCATTGTGCAGGTTGCTCAACATAGTAAAGCGCGCACACCAATCTTGGTTACGGCAAGTCTGAAAGACTTCAAGATCACGACGATGTGGATCTGTATTGCCCTGCTCTGGCTTAACCATCACTTGTTCAAGTGTGGTCAACACTTTTTGCTCATTGAGGAAGTATTGGATCTTACGGCGCCATATGTGATAATTGTCGCCATCCAATTTCTCTCCCTTAGTTAAGTTTGCCACCACTGTTTTAACAGCCATTTCTACATACAGAGTAAACAAATGCGCAGGGGATATTAATGATAGCAACACAAAAATTATTTTGCAGCAAAAGAATCTAAATTAAATAATTATAATATTACACATGTCTCAAGATCGAAAATTTTCTATGCTCGTAATCATCTCTTGCACCTCTAGTGACAATTATCAAAATTTAATTTAATTCCATGCGCAAAAAAAAAAAAAAAAAAAAATCAATCTCTCACTACTTATGGCATATACAAAGCATGATAAATTCTATACAATAGCATCTTAATGTAAATTTACAAATAACTCATGCTATATTCATTTAATAATGGAATTCAAAAAAATAAATAAAAACTAATCATGCTTCTCTAATTGCAACATATTACAAACCAAAAAAAATAATATGCTGTATTTAATATTCAGATTATGCCATAATAGAATGTACATCATTCTGAAATTTTCTGGAATTTTTCTAAAATTTTCTGGAATTTTAAATAACTAATAAACACACATAAAATTAGAAATAAATATTGCAGAATCTAGTAAACTGAAACAGTTATACCAGTAAATAGTAAACCTTTACAGTAGTTTACAATAAAAATTTCAACCCCAGAAAATTAGTCATGCAACACCAGAAGCATTTTAAAGCAGAAATAATGAATTATTATCATTGGAAAAAATATTTTTTATTTTCATAAAATTTTTAAAATTTTACAAAAGATAGAAAATTTAATTCTGAGTTTAACATTACCAACCACGCATAAAACAAATCTATAACGAATTATTTATAACTATTTAAACCAATTCTGGATTAAAAAAAAACAAATAGTGTCTTAACATCAACAGCCAAGCTAGCCAAGCTGGCGGAGAAAAAAACGGTGCGGCTCAGCAGGCGGCTCAGCGCATGGCGCGCATGTGGACGGCGCGGCTGACGCGCGCCTGATGGCGCGTGTAAGCACGTGGGAAGCGCGCTTAGTGCGTGACAGCTCGTGGAAGCCGCTAACGGCGTCATATGGCGTGTGCGGCTCACGCGCCGCCTTCCGAGGTGTTTTCTGGTCTAATTTTGGTACAGCTGGACTTCATTTTCCAAAATAAAAACATTTGTAGTCTAAAAAATAACGTTTAATGAACATAAATTATGAGGTGTATTACACTCTCTCTCTAATGAGAGTGGAAGTGCAGAAACCTGCACTTCTTCTTCCTCCTTAAGCCATTAAGAAATTAAAAACGAACCCAAATTAGGGTTTAATGTATCTCATCAAACGTAAATCCAAATCTAACAAATAATATATGGTTTCGAAGGTTTCGAAGCAAGGATTATAAATATGTAAGATTTGCAGACTGAAATTAAAGCATGTAAAACCATCATACATGTAAAGTTTTGAAAAAACATTAATTTCCATGCATATAACGTGTATATATTTATATAAAATTATACACATATTTTAATGCATAAAATAAGCACGAAAATACCCATTAATTGCTTTGATACCAATGTAAATCATGTATAACGCATCGGGTAAAAATTTCAGATCATACTTTAGTGACATAACCTAAAGCGAAGAATCTCGTGGGTAAATCACGTGTTTCTAAAATGCGAACAACGAACACCGAGCAGTGGAGTGATACCACAATATGAGTATCACCCACACAAATCACAGTGTAAAAAGCTTGATTGTTGTTTTAATGAGAGAGAGTCAGTATGGGAAAAAACATAAGTTGTTTCATTATCCTATATCCCATATATCGTATCAAATATATAGGATAAATATATCATCTATCCATATCAGTTGATATGATAGATATAGATATCATGAGTGGTTATCCAAAATAAGTTTTAAATTCAAATTCAAACTTACATAGATAAGATTCAAAAGGTTCACGAGTTATGACACATGAACATCCAATTTCTAACACCATGAGATCATCATACTCAAATAGCATGAAAATGAAAGTTTTATGGTAATAATTACAAACTTGTACCACCATATTGCATCATTGCTATATTAACCATTTTATTTTATAATTATAATAATAATAATAATAATTTTTTTTTTTTTTTTGATGATCAATAAGCATTCGATTGACATGCCAAATCATGAGATTCGATTAAATAATTTGCATTGTGTGCATAATTATTGTGGTCTATGATCTTTAATTGATGTGTCCCAGTCTAAGATTGACTAAATCATTTTTATGCCCTTTGGATTCATTTAAATACCTTTCTTTGTTTTCCGATCATGTTGTTTATACTAGCAATGAATTCCTAGGATGAGAATAGTTATTTAAAGAATCAAATTTCTTCTACTAAAATAACGTAAATATTAATATGAATATTTCAACTTCACACAAATGATATGACTTGCATGAATTAATATATTATACACAGGTACATAACCAGACTTATAGGGTGGTGGTGGCCACTAATTAATGGGTGTGAAATGTACAGTATTAAACAGAGGCCTCGTTTGGGAAGGACCGGTTTAGTCAAAAAGTCAAAAAGTTACTAAAAAAATAAAAAAATCAACAACCCATACTAAAAAGTCAAAGATTCTCTTTTCTCTCTACTTTTTGCACATATTTTCGTAAAAAGTCAAAAAGTCATTCCAAACATACTAGTTTTTTTTAGCTCATATTTTAGCCAAATAATCAAAAAGTTACTAAATTAGCCTGTTCCCAAACGAGGCCTAAGCATAATAAATTTTGCTTATATGAAACAAGAGTGTCAAAATGAAAGTTTTAAAAAGAGGATTTGCAAACACAACATTAGAATTGTTTTTTCATTGAAACATTGAATAGTTCTCCTAATTAACAACATTTTTTTTTTGGCATTTCAATTCTAATCAAACAGAATACCAGTCCATTCTATATAACTTATCTCTCATAATTGTATGATACAATCAACAGTAACGCCATATTTGACATCTTTTTTGTAACACTTTTAGTTGAACATTTCATATGACACATTTACAACTGTTTGATTTTAATACGACTATATGGAACACATTACATCAATAGTAGTAAATCTGTCATGGGAGATGGTAACTAAAAATGGTATGAATAGGGTAAGTATAGTATTATTGGATATTCAATTGTTCATTTTATTTAATGACATAATCACAATCCTACAAGAATCTCATTCATATGAAATACTATAAAAAATAATCTAAGCAATTGTGTCCTACTTGTACAAAAATGTTTTGTGTTATGAAGTATTAAAAATCTACATGCAAGGGCAAATCAAATAAATGATTAAGGGAGTATGCTATGTATGTTATAAAAATATATATAAACTTATGTATTAATATCCCAATTTGCAATGTTCAAATAGTGAGGCCCTATAATATCTTTATGATTTTATCGCTGATTGTACATATACATGCACTTAATCGGATTTAAAAATTAATTATAGTTAAGAGTGCATAAAAAGAGCCAAGTATAACAAATAATATTGATAATGAAAAAATTACATTAAGATATTGGAATCTAAAGACCCCACAAGTATTTTAAACTATTATTATATATATAGCATACATAACTACCTTGGCTAATCATCCTTTTGGACCACATCATAAAACTCTTCAATATATAACAAATAACTAAGGACAATCCAAGGGTGACATTTAAATTTACAATTTCAACCATGAAATCAATTTATTTTTTCCTACAACTAAGCTACTTTTTTTCTAAGAGCTTTTGATTGAGTCATGATCAATCACATAAAGAATCTATGAGACTACGAGCCTAGATTTTCTTGAACTAGGCAATAGAATAAAACCCCACAAGATTGAGATTTTTTTATTTAATTAATTATTTTTTTCTTTGTGGAATAAAGGGTGTTATTATGCTCATGTGAGTTAAATTTGGCCAGTTTTGAATTTTTTTTGTTTTCACCAATTTATTCAATAATCATATGTCACTTGCAAACAAGCCAACTGGTAAGTAATAGAGCCCCAAACAAAGTCTTGTGGGTCCCATTGGCTGAAATTGGTTGCCAGTAGGACAAGAAAAAAGGACTTCAATCCCAACTACAAAAACCCCCCAAACCCTCCCTCCTCTCCCTCCCAAAATTCACTACAATTGTCTTCCTTCTTTCTCATTCAGACATTTTCACAAACACCTTGCCACAAGAAACGTTTCAATTGAGCACCAGCCATGGCCAGACCACAACAGCGATACCGCGGAGTCCGACAAAGGCATTGGGGCTCTTGGGTCTCCGAAATTCGCCACCCGTTACTGTAAGCTGACCTAACCACGAACTTTTTTGGATCAGTTTTTTTATTATTTGTCTTCATTTTCTTTGGTAACTAAAGAAACGTTTCTTTTTTTGTGCAGAAAGACTAGAATTTGGCTAGGAACATTCGAAACGGCAGAGGATGCGGCTCGAGCCTATGACGAGGCCGCAAGGCTAATGTGTGGGCCCAGGGCCCGAACCAACTTCCCTTACAATCCGAATTTGTCGTCGCAGTCGTCGTCGTCGTCGTCGTCGAGACTTCTCTCGGCTACTTTGACAGCCAAATTGCACAAATGTTACATGGCTTCACTTCAATTGACTCAGCAATCAGTGCAAGTGTCACAAAGAGTTCCAATTCCAAATGTTGTTGACACCAATTGCATTATAGGCAATGGGAATGAAATGGGTGGGTGGTTGCCGGAGATGAAACCGGTGGTGGCGGTGGCGCCGCCACAGAAGGAGGAGAGTTGGGTTGTGAAGAAAGAACAAATGGAGGGTACACAACAACAGTTCAAGGCTCTTGAAGATGATCACATTGAGCAAATGATTGAGGAGTTGCTTGATTATGGGTCCATTATTGAGCTCTGCCCTGTTGTCCCATCTCAGGCTACTACTATGTAATGTAGATGAAGTCCAAAGCATCTCAATCACCCTCCTCTCTCTCTCTCTCTAGATTAGTTCTTCTATGCTAATCCCTATCATTATGCTAATTTAACCCATTTTTCTCAACCTTGTTAGAACCTCTTCCCAAGTGTATTTGATCCTCTTCCTAGAATTTTCCATTCTCAGTGGCCCATTTGAGGATGCTGTATGTATAGTGTACTACTATGTCATGATTAATATGATGCCATTATGTGACTTCTGTCCTGGTCCTTTGTCATTTATTAAGATTTGAGACTAATGTTTTATATTTAAAGGTATGGCGTGGGAAGTTGGTTAAAAGTTAATTTTTTGATTTTTTTTTATCTTTTTATGTGTAAAAAATATAAGAGGTGATATGATTAAAAATAAATTAAAAACTAAAAAATAACTTTCCAAATCGTCTCAAAATATGATCTTGTAAATATCAACATTTCTCTCTCTCTCATCAAAGATTCTTTGTCCAATGTCTTAAAATATTTACCGTTTTTAAATTGTGTAAAAATATAAATATTTGGAAAAGAAAAATCTTAAAACATAATTCAACGGGTGTGAGTATTTTGTTAAAGAATTGAGGAATTTGGAAATATATAGTGTAGCGAGCAGTTTATGTGATATGCTTATAACTTTTTTTATTTTAGGTGTTATACAATTTGATATAATTTTTATTTATAATTTATTAGACAAAAAAAATTTAATTTCTAAAAACTAAAATAATTAGTGATTTTAAATTTTACTTTTAAATGATTAATTTATAATTTATAATAAATTACCCAAGATCAATATCTCCGCACTATTGATCCAATTATTGGGCACAAATATCATAAAAACGACAAATCAAAGGAGAATAAAATATAGAGGCAATTACTCTATTGTTCCTTCATTAATGTTTTAATTTATATGGCAACCAATTATAGCTCACCAAGGCACAATTTGGTGGTGACTTTATTAATTTTCTAAGTCAAACATCTCTGCTACTAAATTAAACCCTGCATTTTGGCAGAGAGAAGTTTCCACACAGTTTCTCAACATTGTCAGATGGGCGGACAAAGAGGCACCTTTTTATTTATTTATTTATTTATTTTTTAAATTTGACAAATCAAGACAAATGAAGTACGAAAAGAAGAATCAGTGTGACTGATTTTAATTTTTTAAATTTAATTTTTAAAAATTAAGTTTTTTTTTTATTTTTTATATATTTTTATTTTTAGTAAATATTTAAAAAAATTAATAAATATATAAAAATATAAAAATATATTGAATTTTCATATTTTGGTTATAGTTTTAGTATTTAGTAAATGTTTTAAAGATTTTTTTCACAAATATTATACTTTTTATGTGTATTTATTTTAAATGTGTCTAAAATTTTTAAAAATTATTGAAAATATTAAAAAAATTAGTGAAAACAAAAAATACGAAAAATGAAGAAATAAAATTTTTAAAAAGTGAATTCTGAAAATGAAAATCAAACCGAGTAAATAGTATTTAAGTACTTTTTATTATTATTATTATTTTATTTTTGTGTTGATTAATGGTATTTTAGCAGCATTCTGTTACTTGCCGGTCTGAAAAGGTTTCCAGGTCTCTCTAGATAAGAACAAAGACCCTGTTTGTTAAAATTTTAAAATATGCTAGTTAAAAAAAAGCATCCTAAACTTTGGTTTATTTTTTAAAACCTGTTTTTAAACGGATTTTTGTTTGTCATTAGTAAATTTTATTATATTTAAAAAAAAATTAAAAAAACTTTTTAGATATATTAAGATTAGTACATTTAAAAAATAAAACAATTTGAAGAAAATATTAAAAACTTTTACTAAAAACAAACAAAAACCCAAATAAAAATGTATATTTGGGTTTTGGTTTGGTTTTTGTCAATTTATTTATTTTTTAAATTTTTTTTAAGATGCATCTAGATTAGGTATATCTAAAAAGTAATAAAATTTGACTAAAATATATAAAAACAAATGAAAACCCATTTAAAAATAATTTTTGAAATATTAAACCAAAGAGCTAAAAAATACAAATAAGCTAAAATTTTGAAATTTTTTACCAAACAACAGATGTCAAAAGACAACAACAAACAACCAACATTTTCAAAATTCAACTTGATAAAAAAAAACTGCCAACAAGTTTTAGCAAAAGGGGCTTTAAGACTTCTAATTGGAGTTCAGACACAAACTATAAAGACATTAAACAATGTTAGATGGAAATGAAACAGAACAGTTCACAAAATGCTTGAAAACAAAATAAAATCAGTAGAAGGGGCACAAAAAAGTAACATTTTTCATTTCCATGAAATGCATTGTGGGATTGCAAACACTATAATCTCTTTACAATCCAGAAAGAGAGAACAAAAGGTGGTAAATTTTCTTATGGTTGGTTAGTGGTATGAGGAAAAAGAAAAACCTTTTTTGAATTGGTGTGTTTTTGAAAGTGTTTTGCTCTGGGATTGCAGCTGTTACAAAAAAAGCAACATTGAATGTGATTGAGTGCAAGCTCTTTTAATGATTTTAGAGGCCCATCTCTCTCTCTCTCTCTCTCTCTCTCTCTCTCTCATGTTTTTTAGGTAAAAGAGAAAAATATATGTTCATCTTGTATTTAATGCTACATGCAATTTTAAACAGAAAAAAAAAGGACTTGATAGATATAGTAAAAGGTGCACAGTGGATCAAGCTATATATTTTAGTGCCTATAACTCCTATTGGGTAACATCAATCTCACCCTTTGCTCTTTAACCATTTTAGAATGTTTTTTGGAGCCAATTTAGAAGTTTTATACAGCTGATAGGTATGGCAAGTTGATGAGTTTTTTCATTTTTATTTTTGTTATGTTCAATTATGGCACTAATAAGAGTATTTGTGTTGGACTGTTTTCATACGGATTTTATTGGATTTCTAAAAGAAAAATGTTTGAAAGCTCTAAATTATGAGCTCTAAAGGAGCTCTAGATGGTAGGTCCTACTTATTGATGTGATGTTTTGGCCTTAAGTTTATTTATTTATTTATTTTTTGAATTTTCACCTCATTAGTGGTCAATTATTGTTCTTAAATTAGTGTGATGAATCATTGTTGTTTCTAAAACTCATCTGCTGGTTTTTTATTTTTATATTTTATGAAGAGTGATGGAGACCCCCTCCAATCACCACCCCCACCACCCCCACACACATGTGGTAGGTGGTGATTGGAGGACAAGGGAAACAAAAAAAAAAAAAAAAAGAAAATCCAACCAATGAGAGAGAGTGGGGGTCAAAAGGGGTGGGAAAAAAAAGGGGTCTTAGACATTTTTGATATTTATATTGGGATGTTCAATTTAGTTGAAATTTGTCAACTTATCTTTTGGATAAATTACACATTCTACCCTTAATTTTTCACCCAAATTTCACTTCGGTATTTTATCTTCTTCAAACTTCAACTATTGTTGCAATGTGATCCTCCCGTCACCCCACTGTTTAAAATTTGAGTGAAGGTGATGAAAGTGGAAGTCGAGTGAAAATAATAGGATAAAAAGTGCAGTTTTTTTTTTTTTATATATATAATTTTTTCAAGTAATACTCCTAAAATGCGCTCATATGGCCTCATGGAAACACTTTCTGTTTAAATTTTTAATAATAAGTTATGAGAGAATTACATTAAAATAACCGTTGAAATTTAAAAACCTAATTAGTGCGATTAAAAGATGATAGACCACAATGAAATTAGAGTAAAAGGTTTGATGGTGAATGGTATAGATTATACATATTTTTTTATGTAATAGATTGGGTCACAGAAGCATCAAAGGAAAGATTGTTACAAAATTTGATTTGTTGACAATTTGCATAAACAAAATGAGTATTATATAGGTGTTTAAGTGCGTCTGGGTTAGTTTGGCAAATATATATATATATATATATTAGCGTATTATCCGTGTTATGTAAGGATATAAATAAATAATTAAAAATTAATTTTTAAATTAAAATAATATATAAAATTTATTGAAATTATATAGTAAAAATGATTTATAATCAATTAAATTTTATTCATTTTTATCAGAGTTACACATAGGAGAAGATTTTTATTTAGATATCATTAATTGTGTGCTCAAAATTCTTAATAAAAAACTGCATGCCCTAATTTAATTAGTAAAAATTAAAGAATAAAAAAAAATTATATTTATGATAAAATATAAATACATTTCGTTTTATAAGTTTCGTAATTTTAATTTACCATATGATAGTAATAAATTACATTTGTTAATATACTAATTTATTTTATTTTATTTTGTGAAGTGTAAAATTTTATCTACTCAAAATTGTAAATTGTCTTATGTTATAACTCTTATGTAAAAATGAATTAGCATTAACTTATAGTGTTGGACTAAACATTAGAAGTGATCTAGAATTTACTCGGCTTAATATTTATTTCAAAGTGACCTTCATCTAATCATTAAAAAATATCTTTACCAGTTCGTGACCGGTATGAGCTAGTTTGAAGGTTCTAATATTGGATTAAATATTAAAAATAAGCCTAAAAAATCTAGTTTGAGTCGATTTTTTTTCAACAATTATTGGTTTAAATCTATAATACATCATATTTTAATAACTCGATATCATTAAAATAAATATATATATATATATATATATGTAAAATCTTAATATTTACGGTTCTTTTTATCAATCAATAAAAAATAAAATTTTTAATTACTTAAAAAATTAAACATCAACAGAAAAAATCTATGGAAAATGTGAATTGATTCGCATATTTTAGTGGTACAAAAATTTAAATCATAAAATTGATTAGTTAAGTTTTATTTTTCAAATTTTTAAATAGATTAATTAACTTTTCTTTTGAAATATGTAAACCCAGACATAATAAGATTTTTTAAAAATGATTCAATAAAAGCAAGTCAATAAAATATTTTTTAATTATTTAAAAATTAAACATCAAGAGAAATTTTTTTTATGGAAGATGTGAATTGATTCCTATATTTTAGTGGTACAAAAATTTTAATTTTCAAATTTGTTAGTTAATTTCCTTTTCAAATTTTTAAATGGATTAATTAACTTTCCTTTTGAAATGTGTTAATCAAGGTATAATAAGGATTTTTTTAATGATTCAGTAAACATTAGCCAATAGAAGATTTTCTAATTATTTAGAAAATAAAAATTGTAGAAAAATAGTTTGAAAGTTTTGAGTTTCATAAGGCTCTTCCCATTAGAAACCTTATTTTCCTTAATATATAGTATAGATAGATATATTTTATGTAGTTTATTTGTTTTTTTATTATTTATTTTTTAAGATAAAGTTGTTGCTAAAAAGTTGATAACGAGTTGTTTTCTTTTTTATTGGGAAAGTTTAGACGGGGTTTGAAATTTTGTTTAGTTTGGGAAGATTGAAAAAAGACAAAAAGTCAAAAAGTCACTATCCTATTTAAGTCACATCATCTTATTTAAGTCACATCACCTCTCTAACACATCACTTTAAACCCAACCCAAACCCAACCCATATTTCATAAAAAGTCAAAAAGTACACTTATTTAGGGGTGTTTTGGGAAGATGGTTATAATCTGATTTTTGGTGAAAAGCTGATTATAAGCAGATTATAATCAGCTTTTCTGTGAGAGAAGAGGAGATAAAAAATCTAAAAATCTGATTTTTTATCTCTTCCCAAAACACCCCTTAGTCTTCCCAAACTAGGCTTTTAAATCTTAATAAAAATTGAAAAAAGCTACATTAAAGACAAACAATTTTGAAAAAAAAAAGGATTTTTAGTATTTTAGTATTTGCCAAATAAGATGGATTCTCTTATAGGGATTTTTATTTTTATTTTTATTTTTTTTTCCAGCTAAATAAGTTGAAAAGAAATCAAAATGTTTTTAGCTAACATAGCCAAATAATGTTTTTGGCAAAGATTATATGAAAGAAATACATATAAATGAGTAAAATAACATAGTAATATTCGGAACTCATAAAACAGTTACAGAATTTTATTCAAAATGAAAATGTGCAGTTCAAATTTAACTTGTGTTCTGTTTTGTGGGGGTCTTATTGAGCAATTTCAATCACATTCTTTATTTTTTACTTGTTAAAATATAAAAAAGATATTTATTTTACTTAATTCTTTTTGAGTAACACTACAAACCCAGAAAAAACAAATCTAGAATTTATCCAGATTCAAAATGTGTGGATGGGATTAATTTTAGGTGTAACCCACAACACGACAACTCTTCATCTACCCCGTACACTTATTGGACAGTTTTCATGGTTCATAAATCTGGGACAATGGCATTTCTCATTCTTTTTTTTATCTATGTACTTCAACGTTAGTTTTTATTTGGGATTTTTGGTAATAAGTCCATCAATTTCAAATTTTATTGCCAAAAGGACAAGATAAAAACATTTAATTCATTAAGGACAAAGTTTAAAATATTAAAAAAATATGACAATAATACCCTCAACTTCTATCATTTTCTTAAATTAGCACAACCACCACCGACCATTGTCTGCCATCACCAATCACCGCCGGCCATTGTTGATCACCCCGGCCAACGACAATTTTCCGGCGATCATTGTCAGTTTGCGGAAATTTTCCGGTGAGATTCTCCGGTGACAGTAAAATTTTAGTTTATTAGACAGTAAAATTTTACTTTATTAATTTGGATAGTAAAATTTTACTATTTACTTTAAACATATAAATAGTGAATTTTTGCCATTGTTATCACTAACCACCACACTTACTATAGTTATTACCATTATTCATATGGCCATGGCTTCTGTCCAGTCCGGGATCGGACTGGACCGTGCTGTTGGGTCTGTGGGGGCCCACCACGGGTCCCGTTTTGATAATCTGAACCGTTCAATGTGTAGAACTCGTGGAGTACTATATGTCTGTAAAAAATCACGTTGATCGGATATCGATAGCTATGTGAACAAAACAGTTTTTTATCAACCGTTAATTTTTTCACCGTCCATTTTTTTTTATACAAAACTGATTTGATCACATAGCTATCGATATCCAATCAACGTGATTTTTTACAGGCATGTAGTACTCGACGAGTTCTACACATTGCACGGTTCAGATTTTCAAAACGGGACCCGTGGTGGGCCCCCACCGGCCCAACAGCACCGTCCAGTCCGATCCCGGACTGGACAGAAGCCGAACCCTATTCATATAGTTATTAAATGAGAAATCAATCAGAACATTGAATTAATTAAGTTAACAATAAAATTTTACTATTTCACTATTGAACGTACTAAAATAACATTTTTGTTTGCGATTTCAAAATCAATATTCAAATTGATATTGACAACAACAAAAAAATGCACTAAAATAAAAATATATACATATAGAAAGAGAAAGAGAAATAGAATAGAGAAATAGAGAGATAGAGAGAGCACATATATGTTGCCTTAGATCTGGTTCAAACTAGAGTAAAATGTTACTGTCTGAAAAACAGAGTATGATGAGGAGACAAAGAGAAAAAGAGGAAGAGAATATAGATATGAGATGATAGATCTCAAATTTGAGGTCGTCAATCTCAGATCTGAGGTCTTGGAGGCTAAGGATAACGATGGTAGTTGCCTGTGGTACAATGGCATCGAATGGTGCTGGTGGTTGAGACGGTGGTGGCGGTGACGAGCGGCGTCGGTGGTTGAGACAGTGTTGGTGGAGACGGTAGAGGTAATGGAAACGATGATAGTCGTGGTAGTAGAGATGTGGAGACGGTGATAGTCGTGGTAGTAGAGATGGTGATGGTAGTGGTGGTGTAGATGGTGGTGGTGGTGTAGACGGTGGTGGTGGTAGTAGTGGAGAGAGCTTTTAGAAAGAGATAGCGAAAGAACAAAGAGTTGAGAGAGAGATGACAAACTGATGGAGAGAAAGATGAGAAAGATAGAGTGTGTGTGTTTGAAGGGGTAATTTGTCACATAAAATATAAATCTGAAAATTTTTATCTTTCTTACATGATTTCTTTATTTTGAAGGAGTTTATGAGCTAAAAAATTATAACTTGCCATTTTCAAGAAAACAGGCTCTAGGAAGGAGTTATGGCCAAAATCCCTTTTTATTGACCTATCCATGTATACAAAATGTTTAAAGACCTTTGGAAAGCTCTTCAAATGTAGTTAGTTTTGAATAATTTTGTTAATATAACTATTGTGATAACTAGCTCATTGAAGTGATTAAAATATGTTGAGACTATTGGTTTGGATCATCAAAATCAAGTCCGAAAATAAGTTTACTAAGCCCAAACGCTCACTCAAATTGAGATGATAATTTTAGAGAAGCTAAATACCTTATTTAAAGAGTTTCTTGGAAATGCTATGATTGACTCTAGACTAGACCATCTATTGATGATTCTAAGTTACTGTATGACTACAAATTCTGTATTTCATTGGTAACTTTAAAATAATCTCAATTTGATGAAAAAATTAATAAATTTATATTTTAATATTGTAAAACTTTTCACTAATATGCATTAATATTTTAATATTGTAAAACTTTTCACTAATATGCAAATTCTTTTTCCAAATTCTACTGAAGTGATATTTTCCTTAAAATAATATGCATAACTTTTAACTGGTAAAATGGTAAGAATTTAGCCTTTTCATCCATGTAGCCTTGTAGGCATAAAGATTTTCAGTAGACAGACATTTCTATCAATCCAATGAATCAAATTACCAGCTGGTAGATAGTAACTGAGTGAATTCCAAAAGTAATAAATTGACCCATTCTTTTTCACGATTTTGTTGATTACGCGGTGATTAGAGATGCTGGTGGTGTATGGGAAGTTTGGGACTGGTTTTTTTGATTTTTTTTACAAAAAGACATACTTTGTGTAAAATATAAAAAAAAACACATTTAATTCTATAATTATTTCACTTTTTCTCTCACAAACATCACATCTAACCACAAAAAAACCTAACTATCTTCCCAAACACAAAATTTTTTTTTCCAATAATATCTTACAACTAAAAAAACCTACATAAAAATCCACTTCCCAAACATGTACGTTGTAACCTTTATTTATTTTTATTTTTGATGCTATTTTTTATTTTGTAGTTTTATTTCACTCCATTTTACCTCTTATGGGATATATTTCTACGTTGTAACCTTTATTTATTTTTATTTTTTGATGCTATTTTTTATTTTGTAGTTTTATTTCACTCCATTTTACCTCTTATGGGATATATTTTTATCTAATAGTGAGACAGTAAGGAAAAATCTACAACACATGCTCTTAAAAAGTACATATTATAATAAAGTATGGTTTTTGAACTAAAAAATTATGAGTATTTATGATGTGTGTTATATTACTGTGGTAAATTTATAATTAATGAATTTACAATGTTCACCTTAAAGCTACGAATAACAAAACTCTTAACACTTTGTGATTTTTTGTTATAACACTTTGTGGTAAGAAAAGTTATGAATGATATATCATATGCATATGATAGCCTCTCCTCAAAGATGTTTTATGAAGACAAGCAAACAATTCAAATGACGCTGATAAGAACTCCCAATGTTTAAGCTTTACAAAACTAAGGTAGCAGTCAATCGGAGCACACATTTTATTTTATTTTTTTTAATTAGCAAAAAAACCTTTTATTGATGAATCATATGCTTACAGATACAACAATAATATATCAATAAAAAGGGAAAGACGAGTGTAAAGAGTATCATTGCAGAACATAACTATCCCAATCAGAATACACTCTGATAGTAAAGTTAGCAACTATCTCCCTCAAGAATAGTTAATAGTCAATATTCACCATAATTAGGCAAGCTGTTAAAGGCAACAGCTAAATTCGACCAATTAGGAGGTTCCATCCCAAAATTTTGCCATATTTTCAGTTCGAAATAAACTGGACAGAGTTCTTCGCATTAAGATCTTTTTTTATGCCTTAAATATAAATTAAACACTTTCCATGAACATGAAAATTAATGAGTTAGTGGACAATGTAAACAATGCTAGATAGTACTTATCCGGAACTACCAAGAAGAGGAGAGCCAATATGAATAATGTTCCAATAACGTGAAGGACATGGAACTCAAATACAAGAAGTGACATTAAACATTCACAAAACTCAATTATAGAATGTTGCACGGAACACTCACAACTTGTGAGTTGAGTTGAGTGATTCTTAATTTACAGAGTATTTTCCTGACACTTGTACCATGATGTCCTTGTTGATATGAGATAAAATTAAAAAAGAAAAAGAAAAAAGAGGAGTAAAATCCGTGTTCTCTGTTTGGAGATTTTTACCAAGATCAACTATTATTATTTTAATTTTTATTTATACTTTGCAAGAATACAATATTATTAGAGTTAATTACACTTTAATTCCTATATTTTAATTTAAATTTTATTTTGGTTCTGATAGTTTCAAATCGAACAATTTGATTCTTCCGTAACTTGAATCGAAAGACTAAACTGAACCAAATTACTTAATTTAAAACTATAATAACTAAAGTAAAATTTAAACGAAATCATAAAGACGGGAAAATGTAATTGATCCATATTATTAATACAAGTCGATATGTATTAATGCAAGGTCTTCCAATGTTTGATGGTTTTCAAAATTCATGCTTGCTTTTTAGCATATATTGGTGTCCCATCCCTCCCTCTATCTCTATGAAACTTCATGATTGTTACCCTGTTTGGAAATTGATTTTGTTCCCCACAACCACCATCAAAAACTAAAGTTGTATTCTCATTATTTTGTTTTACTTTTGATTTCAGGAAAGAGGAAGAGGTGGGTTAAAATCATGGCACATGCTAGTGAGTTTCTCAATCATTATTGGTTTGAATTTTGTGTATCTCGATCCAAGAGAGGGACATGAAAATTCACCAGACCAACCAATCACTTTTCTAATCTCATCAACTATAACATTGCCCAAATTACCAATCATATAAAAAATGAGAGATATAGAGAGGGGAATCCATTTAACTTCAAATAATATCTTAATTTTTAATTTTATAAATATAATTAATGACTTTTTTATATATCTATTCTATTATATAAAAGGAAGAGTGTTGACACTTTTGTGTCACATATTTTGAGTTTTTTAAAAATACCTTTATAGTTGATGTTTATGTAAAAAAAAAGGGGATAAGACTTGAAATTAAGATCATGAGTTTGACAAATCAAACTTTTATTACTTGAGTAACAAACATTATATGTGCATTTTTCTTTATCATTATTCTTATATTATTACATTTTTTTTTTAAATCACACGCGTTTGTGGCCCGCTAGTGTGTGTATATATATATATAGGGAAAATATCAAATTAGTGGGACAATGGAGAAATTATTGTTCTAGAGATGAAATTTTTTGTGGTGCAACTCTGACACAGTGAGGATTTGCACCACGCATATGGAGAATTTGCACTATGCACACAGTAAAGTTGTATCACCATAAAAATGCAAATAATTTTTGATTGTCCCATTGATTTGATATTTTCCCCATATATATATATATATATATATATATGTTTGTGCTGGCACTTTCAAGTTTCAGGGGAGCTCTAATATTGAATGGATATCAAATATTTGTAAGGTAACATTGTTAGAACTATCAACGATTCATAGAAAGAATATTTATTATTATTATTATTTTTTATCATTTACAAGGAATAAATAGGTTTATATAATATGAATTCTTATCTATTCTAAGCTATACACATTCTGTGGCTATAATTAAGGTCGACTTATATAAAGGGATTGACAATCAAGACTCACCCTAAAATCTCTCTAATGACGACTCACGCCAACACTCCCCTCAAGTTGGTGTATATAGGTCTCTGATGCCCAACTTGTCAAGTGAGTTGTAGAAATTCTTGTTGCACACAGCTTTCGTAAGGACGTCCGCCAACTGGTCTTCAGATTTAATAAAAGAAAATCGAATTATCTTGGTCTTAAGATTTTGTTTGATGAAATGTTGATCCACCTCCACATGTTTGGTTTGATCATGTTGGATAGGATTGTGTGAAATATCAATGGCGGCCTTGTTGTCACAAAACATATCCATTTCACAGCTTGGGGCAAAGCCAATTTCTGTTAGCAGTCTTTCAAGCCAGAGAAGTTCACAAAGACCCTTAGCCATCCACGGAACTCGGCTTTAGCACTTGATAAAGCCACTACATTCTGCTTCGTACTTCTCCACGTAACGAGATTTTCGCCAACAAACATGAAGTACCCTGAGGTAGATTTTCTGTCTGATATATTTCCTGCCCAATTTGCATCTGTATATCCCTTAACTCTGAGATGATTAGTTTTTGAGAACATAAGCCCTTTTCCCGAAGATGACTTTAAGTATCGAAGAATTTTGATCACTGCATCCATGTGATCCTCACTCGAATAATGCATGAATTGACTTATTATGCTCACAGCATAAGCAATATCGGGGCGAGAATGTGAGAGGTAAATAAGTTTTCTAACTAACCTCTGGTATCTCTCTGTGGTTGTTGGCACTTGGTCTAGGTATTCTCCAAGTTTGTGGTTTTGGACAATTGGTGTATGTGCAGGCTTACACTCTAGTAGTCCCACCTCTGATAGTAAGTCCAGGATATATTTTCTTTGGGAAAGGAATATACCTTGCTTTGATCTAGCAACCTCAATTCCCAGAAAATATTTTAAGTCCTCACAGATTCTTCATTTCAAATTCAGTTGCCAAATACTCTTGGAGTCTTGATATTTCTTCTGGATCATCCTTTGTAATAATCATGTCATCTACATAGATTATTAAGGCTGTGACCTTGTCTAGATGTTTTAAGAATAATGTATGGTCTGTTTTGCTTTGTCAGTAGCCATATTTCTTCATTGCCAAATTGAATCGCCTAAACCATGCTCTAGGTGATTGTTTCAATCCATACAGTGCTTGTTATAATTTACACACCACCTTAGCCTTGGAAGTTGCTGTGTAGCCCGGTGGAACATCCATGTAGACCTCCTCCTCAAGATCACCATGAAAGAAAACATTCTTTACATCAAACTAGTGTAGTGGCCAATCGAGGTTTGCTGCAAAGGTTAATAATACTCTAATCATGTTTAATTTAGCCATTGGCAAGAAGGTCTCTTGATAGTCTACGCCGTATGTCTGTGTGTATCCCTTTGCTACTAGCCTTACCTTGTATCGTTCAATTGAACCATCTGCTTTGTGTTCGATGGAGAACACCCATTTACACCCTACCGTCTTTTTTTCTTTAGGTAAGGACACAAGGGTCCATATTTGATTTTCCAGTAGTGCCCCCATCTTTTCCTTCACAACCTGAGTCCACTTAGGATCTATCAAGCTTCATGAACATCAGTAGGAACATGACATAAGAAAAGCTCATGCACGAATGTTTTGAGGGGTTCAGAAAGCCTCTTTGTGGATACATAGTTGGTAATTGGATAATTTGAACTTTGTTTTTCAATATCCGGAAAGTATCTAGTTGGTGGTTTGCCACGGTTATGTCTGAAAGGTAAAGTATAGCCAACAGGGATATCTATATCATTAGAGTCTGGAGGTATAGTGGGAGAGTTTACCTCAGGGGTATTCTCAGGAGATGAGTTGGGTACTGAGGAGTGAGGGGTTTTTATTTTAGCTTCAGGTAGTATGGGAACTGTATTAATTTTAGGTGGTGGAGGTACTTCTCTGGGAATTGTAGCAACTTCCGAAGCATCTTCTACTCCTAGCCCTGTATTGGGTTCCTTATTGACTAGGATTTCGGTATCATTAAATCTCGTCCAGTCAAATCTTAATCAACTCGAGTCTTCATCATGGAGCTCCCCTTGGAGAAAAGAATTGAGTGAAGAGAAGAATGTGTCGGACTCCAGAAAAGTGACATCCATAGTCACATAGGTGCATTTGGTGGCCGGATCATAGCATCGGTAGCCTTTTTTATGCAAGGCGTACCCCAGGAAGAGATAGCAGATGGCATAAGGGTCAAGTTTCATGCGTTAGTTCTTATGAAGGTGGACAAATGTGACACAACCAAACACTCGAGGAGGAATCATTAACATTGTAGGTAGGAAAACATAAGTCGAAAGAGTCTGTAGTGGAGTTTGAAAATTCAAGATCTTAGAGGGCATCCAATTGAAGAGATGCACAGTTGTGACAATGGCATTAGCTCAATGTCTGCTGGGCACATAGGCTCCAATTAACAGAGCCCGAGCAGTTTCAAGGATATGACGATTCTTTCGCTCAACCATACCATTATGCTGAGGAGTTTGTGGGCAGGAGGTTTCATGTAAAAGGCCATGATGTTGGAAATAAGCATGGAGCGGGTGGTTCACATACTCACCACCATTATCTGATAAAAAAATCTGAATTTTAGCGGAGAATTGGATGTGAACCATAGTGTGGAACGATTGAAAGACACTTAGTACTTCATCTTTATGTTTCAACAAATAGAGCCAAGTCATGTGAGTATAATCATCAACAAATATCACAAACCAACGGATACCAGATGGTGTAGATACTGGGAAAGGACCCCACACATCGGATTGAATTAAAGCAAAGGGAATATTACTTTTATTCATACTCAAAGGATAGGTAGCTCGATAACTTTTAGCAAGAATGCAGGTTTCACATTTAAAGTCATACAACGATATATTAGAAAATAAATCAGGAAATAAATGTTTATATAACCAAAGGACGGATGTCCTAACTGACGATGCCAAAGCCAAATCTGCTGCTCTTTATTGACATTCGGATGATACATATGATGTGCATGGCCCACACTAACATCCTCTAGATAATATAGCCATCCCCTCTTAATACCATGCCCAATGATCTCCTTGGTAAGAATATCCTGAAGCAGACAAAAGGTAAAGTAAAGAAGAATAACACAATTTAGGGATGTGGTAACTTGGTTAACAGATAACAATTTATGAGAAGGAGAGGGAACAAGCAGAGTATTTAACAATGATAAGGTAGGTGATAATGTTATAGTGCCAACCCTTGTGACCGGAGAAAACACCCCATTGGCATTGACAATGCTAGTACGCCGGGGTTGGAAAGTTTGTGAGAAATCTGTGGCGTCAAATGTCATGTGGTTGGTGGCTCCAGAATCAAGTATCCCCGACCTGTTATCACCATCTCTAGAAGAACAACACAAGATAGTACTATAGTTACCTGGGTCTATGAGTGATAAATTGCTCGGAGTGGTCTTGACATGGTGTGAGAGAGGAAGGTGTGACTCTGCTGTGGCCACTGCTGCCTGACTCATGCTTCCATCAGAGCTAGCAGCATCATAGCATTTTCGGGCCTGAAGTTCAGTCCACCAATCCGGATACCTGTCCAATTTGAAGCAACTTTCACAGGTATGTTTCAGATTACCACAATGGGAGCAACTTGGATCCATCGGAGGAGGCTCGCGACTTCGAAGATATGACAAATTTCCATTGCCCAGAGAGAGAGACTTGGTAGAGAACGAAGTTGATTGCCTAGGTTTGAAGCCTTTTGAGGCCAGAACTACTTCCAAAATGTCTGTGGAGCCATCAATGAGCATCACAGCTTGCCAGACAGCTTCTCGGCGAACATGAGCATATGCTTGTTCAATTATAGGGAATGGGCGCATCTGTAATATATCACCTCGAATTTTATCAAGTCGATCATTGAGGCCATCCAAGAAGACATACACTCGGTCTTCCTGAAGCATGTCATTTTAGTGCTGAATATCAGCAACGCATTCCATTGGGTTTGGATTACGAAAATCAATTTCACGCCATAGTCCCTAGAGATTAGTAAAATATTTTTCAAGAGAACCACCCATTTGTTTCAGACGAGTCACTCGCCGCTGGAGGTCATACACCTGAGAGGTATCATTTCCATCAAAGTAGGTAGTAGCAATGGAATCCCATACCAATTTTGTAGTCCGAAACCGAATGAAATTACCGATTAGCGATGGGTCCATGGAATTGATCAACCATCCCTTGACAATATCGTTGTCCGTGTGCCACTTTTGAAAGAATGGATTGATCTGTAGAGGCTGGTGAATGTCACCGTTAATGTATCCTAATTTGTCATTGTCGGAGATGTACATCTCAACAACTTGGGACCAAAGAGCATAGTTGGTGCTGTCCAACTTAATGCCAATCGAAGCACCTGTAATGTCAGTAGTCTGGTTCGGTGTTGATGCTTTGGTCAAGACATTGGTCATTCTGGTGGTTAATTCGGTGAGGATGGATGTTGGTTGAGGTTCATTGGATTGATCGAGATCAGCCATGGATGTAGGTGGGAAATGTGAAGGGAGGTAAGATCAGAGAAGAGAGGTTGGGCACAGGATAGGAACCTGCCCTAATACCATATCAACGATCCATAAAAAGAATGTTTTATCTATTTATTTATTTATTTATCATTTACAAGAAATGAACAGGTTTATATAATATGAATTCCTATATATTCTAAGCTATACACATTCTGTGGCTATAATTAAGGTCGACTTATATCAAGGGATTGACAATCAAGACTCAACCTAAAATCTCTCTAATGACAACTCACGCTAACAAGAACTATGTTTCTGTTTCTTCCAACTTTTGTCTAATAGGGAATCCTTTGGCACAAGAGGATCATCACATGTTTATTTTTCTGTTTTTAATGGTTCGTTTTGTAAAATTTGTTGAGTGATCCATGCACACAAAAATTTATTGGTAACTATATTGAATCACACTTGCTTTTAAAAAATAGACGATTTATTCACAAAATCATATTAGACACATTTTTTTAATACAAATGTGACTTGGATATGTGAATATGATGTCTGATAAGCTTAATTTTTTGTATGCATAATCCATTCGATGGGTCTTAAAAAGTGAGTAGTTTGGATACGAAGATAATCCTGCGGTGGGCCCACCATAGGTTACAGTAGTGATTGGGAACAACAGTGATCCCAATTCCAATTCAAGGAAATGAGTTTTAAAGAAAAATCTAGACTTGCTGATAATACTTATGAAAATGTCTTACTAAACAAAAATTATATATATACTTTTTTATCCTTTTGTCTTTTTTTTGTTTTTGTTTTTGTTTTTGTTTTGTTTTTGTTTTTTGTTTTTTGTTTTTGTTTTTGGGAGCGGAGATGAGGAGAACCAAAAGAGATTTATAATAATGTGCAATAACTTCAAAATAATTGTAGTTTTTCACATATTAGCATAATGTTGCACACACCAAATCTTTCTTAAACTTTGTAGTGGTAGAAGTCTCATGCATTGAGTAGTCTATTTTTATATGATGGAAGTTAAATTAAACCTTCTTCTATACTTTCTTCTGATAATGTTTATCTTAACATATAGTTCATATATTTAATTCTAGTTCTTAATGTCAATCTATGATTAGAGACGTAACCTTCATCAAAATGAATTATGACAATTTTCCATAAATCAATAGTCAATTAAAAACTTAAGAATTGGTTGGGTAAAGTAACTATTTGAACAATTTGCAAAGAGAGAAAGACAGAGAAAAAAATACATAAAAGAAATAAATAAATAAATAAATAAGGAAAACTTAAATGAGGCCATTTTGTTTATTTGTTTCTGTCTTAATTTTGTTGGGTATACCTCCTTATTGGAGTATGAGACCCAATTGATTTATTAAAATATTTAATTTGGTTTAGTATTAGTTATAATATATATTTTTATATATTATATCTAACTTTTGGAGGTCCAATGGGTATTTAATAATCTGTTTGGTAATAACTAGGGTTTTGATAAAAGCTCAAAAATCAACAATATATATATATATATATATTGTTTTTTTGTTCTTCCAAGGGACACACAATGATTGCTACATACATAGTTTCGGTGGGTTTTTGGTTTTCAGCGGCATCAACAAATTGATATAGTGCTTGGTGGAATTCAATTCCGTGAGTTTGTTTCGGTGGTGGATCTTCTGTTTTGTTTCTACAATCTGTTTTGTAGACTTTTGTTCATCTATTTGGTGAGGTATTTCCTCTTGATTATTTGTGACTATTTGGAATTCACCTAAAGGTGATTTTGTGAGACCATTCGTGTCTTATTTGTAATCGTTTGGAAACTATAGGTTGATAGTGAAATCGGATTTCGATCCTGTGAATGTACTTCACATTGAGGAAACCACGTAAAAATTCTTGTATTGTTGTTGATTTAATTTTTCGGCACTAGTTTTTATTTCCATTGATTGATTTATTTGTGAGAAATCATATATTTTCCCTAACAACTAATATCAGAGCTTATGGTTTATTTTGATTTATTTATTTGTGTACATCAATGGAGGGGAATATGGGTCGTATGTCTAACTTTAATGGAAGCAATTAGCTAACTTGGGAAACTAAAATGCAAGATCTATTATTTTATAAAGATTTACATGGACCCATTGAGGGTGATAGTGGCAAACTTGAGGGTATGAAAGATGATGAATGGAAGAGGCTTAATCGAAAAGCCGCTACTGTTATCGGTCAATAGATTGATGACAGTGTATTTCATCATATTGCTACTGAACTTCGGCACACAATTTATAAAAAAAATTAAAAGGTCTTTATGATAGAAAATCATCCACAAATAAAGCTTTTCTGTTTCTTAAGTTGGTTAATTTAAAATATACAGATGGAAATAAAGAGTATTGTTAACTAACTTGCTTTTATGAAAATTATTTTTGATGATGAGTTGCAGGCTTTGATGATACTTAGTTCTTTACCCGAAAATTGGGAGACTTTGATTGTGACAGTTAGTAATTTGGTGCCTGATAGAGTTGTCACCATGAGCCAAGTCACTAGTAGCTTGTTGAATAAAGAAATTAGAAGAAAATCAGCGGGTTCTTCTCATTCGGAGGCATTTGTTGTGAGAGGCCGAAGCAAAACAAGGGGGAGGAGTAAGACTCTTCATGGTCATGATCAAAGCTGTGACAAATCAAGAGATGGTTCTTTTTCAAAGAAAGACATTGAGTGCCATTATTGCCATGAGAAAGGGTACATGAAGCGGGAATGTCGAAAGATCAAAAACAAGGAGAAAAGGCGTGACAAAAGTGTGGATAAGAAGCAAGAAGACACAATGGAGATTATTATCGATGGTGATCTTATGGTTGCTTGTGAAGATGATTGCATCAATTTTGTGGGCTAAGAGAGCAATTGAGTGATTGATTTCGGTGCTTCTTTTCATCTGACTTCTTGAGTTGATTTTTTCACTACGTATACCAAAAGAGATTATGGTTGTGTTCGAATGGGTAATGGAGGTTTGTCCAAGACTGTTGGCATGTGTGATGATTGCTTAGAAACAAATTTAGGCTGCAAGTTGTTGCTTAAAGATGTGAAGCATGTTTCCGACATTCGCCTCAATTTAATCTCTACCGAAAAGCTAGATGATGAAGGCTACAACAACAAATTTGGTGATGGAAAATGGAAGTTCACAAAGGGTTCTTTGGTTGTGGCTAAGTGCAAGAAGATTCATACACTTTATTCGATGTAAGGAAAAATTTGTAAAGGTGTTGTCAATGCATTTGAAGATAATACTTTTACCGAATTATGGCACAAGCGGCTTGGGCACATGAGTGAAAAAGGGGTTGCAAGTTTTGTTCAAGAAAGAGCTTTTACCTGATTTGAAAGGTACGCATCTTAAAACTTGTGTTCATTGCTCGGTGGGCAAACAACATAGAGTTTCTTTTCATAAAACTATTGCTTCTAGAAAAGAAAATGTTTTGGAGTTGATTCATTTGGATGTTTGTGATCCTTTGAAAGTAAGAACACATAGTGGTACACTTTATTTTGTTACTTTCATTGATGATTATTCAAGGAAAGTTTGGATTTTGGCACTAAAAACTAAAGATCAAGTTCTAAATATATTTAAGTATTTTCAGGCCATGGTTGAAAGAGAAACAAGATATAAATTGAAGTGCATCCGAACAGACGATAGTGATGAATACATTGGGCTATTTGATGAGTATTGTCGTAGCCAAGGTATTTGGCACCAAAAGACAATTAAGAAGACTCCTCAATAAAATGGCGTTGCCGAGAGAAAGAACTGCACCATTGTGAAAAGAACAAGGTGTCTACTTTCACATGCTAAATTACCAAGATCTTTTTGGGGTGAGGCAATAAAAACAGCAGTTGACGTGATCAATTTGTCTCATTCCTATCCTTTGAATGGTGATATTCCTGAAAAAGTTTGGACTGGCAAAGATGTGTCTTATAAGCACTTGAGAGTGTTTGGTTTACTGAGCCTTTGTTCACATTCCAAAGGATGAGAGGTCCAAGCTTGATAGAAAGTCAAGACAATACATTTTTCTTGGCTATGGGTGTGATGAATTTGGTTATAGATTGTGGGATCCGGTCGACATGAAAGTTATTCGAAGCAGTGATGTTGTGTTTCTTGAAGACCAAACAATTGAAGACGTTGGCCAATGTGATCAACCAAAGCCAAAAACTAGTGATTTCATTGACATGGATCCATCTCCTTCATCTTTAGTTGGTGATGAAAATGGGTGAGATATGCAGCCAGCTATTAAAGATGTGGAGGATGATACTAATTCTAATGAAGTTGAGCCAAAAATTGAGGAGGAGAATCCAACTCAAGAATCGCCACCACAACTTGAGTTGAGGAAATCTACAAGGAATCGACAACCTTCGAGAAAGTATCCTTCCAACAAATATGTGTTGATTTTCGATCAAGGGGAGCCTGAGAGTTACCAAGAAGCAATTGAGCATGCAAAGAAAGATGATTGGAAAAAGGTCATGGAAGAGGAAATGAATTCCTTACTTGAAAACCGTACATGTGATTTGGTGAAGTTGGCTAAGGGGAGGAAAATTCTAAAAAATAAGTGGGTCTTCAAATTGAAGAATGATGGTAAGAATCTAAGGTACAAGGCACGCCTTGTTGTGAAAGGCTTTAGGCAAAAGAAAGGTATTGACTTTGATGAAATTTTCTTACCAGTTGTGAAGATGTCTTCTATTCGGGTTATACTTGGCATGGTTGCAAGTATCATGATGAATAATTATTTTTCTAAAACCATTTCGGATCATTGTGTCTTTGTGAAAAAATTTTCGGATGACAAATTTATTATTCTTTTGCTTTATATTGATGACATGTTAATTGTGGGTCAAGATTCTACCATGATTAATAAGTTGAAGTTAGAGTTGAGCAAGCCTTTTGCTATGAAAGATTTGGAACTGGCAAAGCAAATACTTGGTATGAAAATTGTTCGTGATCGCAAAAAGGGGCTGATTTGGTTGTATCAAGAAAGCTATGTTGAGAAAGTGCTTGAGATATTTAATATGGATAAAGTAAAATCGGTTGGTTGTCCATTTGTAGGTCACTTTAAGCTTAGTTCGAATCAATGTCCCACGAGTGAGAAAGATAAGGAAGAGATGTTAAAAATTCCTTATGCTTCAAAGGTTGGTTTTTTAATGTACGCCATGGTTTGTATAAAGTCAGATATTGCTCACGTCGTTGGTGTGGTTAGTCGATTTCTCTCTAATTCGAGTAAATAACTGACAGGGGAGTTTGCGTCAAGCAAACGGGCTGAGCTAGTTGTGACTTGGGCCTTGCCGTTGGATTACGCGACCGAGTTGGCATAGCCGAGGGTAGTTTGACCGAGGTTCTAGATCATGTGGCTGAGTTAGCCCAAAGTCTAGAAGTTGGGCAAACTGAGCTAGTGATTGAGCTTGACCCTGAAGGTTGGCCAGAATTGATACTGGAACTAACCGGGCTATGCCTAGCTCGGTGGAAATTGTCAGGTGGTCCAATTGGAGTGCGAGAAGAGAAACCCGCCAATGGTGTGCGTCGATACCGTTTGGCAGTTTGGCCAATGTTGTTTGGCGGTATTGACGGGCACACGTCTAAAGAATCGAGAGGGCAGTATAGCCACGTGTCCAGGAAAGGATGAGCAGAGTAACACGCGCAGAGGCTATATAGACTGAGAGACACCTCTATATAACATGTCTGAATTTCTGGCTACGCAGAGCTCCATCTTTCTTTTGTCTTCTCTCTATTTTTCTCTCTAAAAGGGTGGTAACTTGATCGTCAGAGGGGCTTTCCGGCATCACACCCACCGGGTAGTTCACTGTCATTGTGCTTTCAGGTTATTCGAAGTGAATCAAAGCTTGGACATGAGGAGTACGGACAGTGACGAATATTTGCTCCCCGTACAATAACATTAGGCAGCGGTGAAATGAATTTTAAGGTATTTTCGAGGGACTTCGATGGTGTGTTTGTGTTTTGGGGATAGTAAGCCGATGCTTGATGGGTTCACGACGTTGATGTTGATTATAGGAAATCTACTTTGGGGTATTTGATGACATTTGCAGGGGGGAGCTGTGACATGGCAATCTAAATTACAAAAATATGTTGCTCTCTCAACTATCGAAGCTAAATTTATCGCCATTACGGAAGCTTGTAAAGAAGAGTTGTGGTTGAAGAAAATTTTACAAGAGTTGGGTTTGAAGCAAGAAGGGTATGTGCTTTATTGTGATAGTAAAAGTGCTATTCATTTGAGTCAAATTTCACTTTTCATTCGAGATCAAAACACATTGATGTGAGATACCATTGGATTCGTGATGTGTTAGATTCGAAATTGTTACAACTCGAAAAGGTTCACACAAATGATAATATTTCGGATATGTTGACTAGGCCTCGTTTGAGAACAGACTTTTTTAGTAACTTTTTGACTTTTTGGCTAAAATGTGATGTAAAAAAAAACTAGTATGTTTGGGATATTTTTTGACTTTTTACGAAAAGATGTGCAAAAAGTAGAGAAAATAGAATCTTTGACTTTTTGGCATGGGTTGTTGGCTTTTTGGTTTTTTTAATGACTTTTTAGATTTTTGGCTAAAAAAGCCACTTGCCAAAAGAGGCCTAAGACTTCGTCGAAGGACAAACATTTAAAGTGTCGAACTTTGACGGGTATGGTTGATATCTCCACCTAAGTCGGTAGGGGAAACATTGTTAGGTATATCTCCTTATTAGAGTATGGGACCCTTTTGGTTTATTAAAATATTTAATTTGGTTTGGTGTTAGTTATAATATCTTTTTTTTATATATTATATTTAACTTTTAGAGGCCTAATGAGTATTTAATAATCAATTTGGTAACCATTAGGATTTTGATAAAAGCCTAAGAATTAATAATATATATATTGTTTTTTGTTCTTCCAAGGGACACACACAACGGCTGCTACATACATAGTTTCAGTGGGTTTTTGATTTTCAGTGGCAGCAACAAATTGATATAATGCTTGGTGGAATTCAATTCCGTGAATTTGTTTCGGCAATGGATCTTTTGCTTTGTTTCTACAATTTGTTTCATAGACTTTTGTTCATCTATTTGATGAGGTATTTTCTTTTGATTATTTGTGATTATTTGGAATTCACCCGATGGTAGTTTTGTAAGACCATTTATGTCTCAATTTTAATTGTTTGGAAACTTTTGGTTGATAGTGGAATTAGATTTCGACCCATGGATGTACCTCACATTGAGAGAACCATATAAAAATTATTGTGTCATTGTTGATTTAATTTTTTCGTATTAATTTTTATTTCTATTAATTAATTTGTTTGTGAAAAATTATATATTTTCCCTACCAAGTTTGCCAAGCTTTAATTTGTGAAGTGGTGATCGGACAACTAGATTAAAATTTAACTTTCACAAATGGTAAAAGTAAATTCCCTTGAATTCATACCAACAAACAAGTGAAAAAGATAGTGAACCCTCAAGAGTCAAAGGTAAGATCTTCCTCAAAAAAGGTGGTCAAAACAATTATGGTGTATCCAATCATGGTGTATAGAATTCCATGAGAAAATGTTGGAAGATAAGAGGATCATATGGCCTATAGCTCAAACCTTTTGATCAGCCCTAAAATATGTGTACTACATTTTTTTTTTCTCTTTTTTGTTGGGTTTGTGTATATATCTACAGTAATAGTGTGGCCCTGTATCAAATAGTTCAATTACGAACACAAAAATGACATACATAAATTTATAAGATTTGTTGGGGATATCTATTTCTAAAAAATCACGTTCATTCATATCAATTCTGTATTAATTTTTGTGTTCAGCTTATGTATTCTTAGACTTTACTGTGGATCAAGTGATGAGTCAAGCAAGAAACAAAGAGGCAGCAAAAGCTTTTGCTTAGGAATATGAAAAGAAAAGGGTTGGTTGGTGCCCTACTCCATGTAAAGCCAAAACACTTTCAACCCCTTTTGAAGCACAAACAAACTTTTATTTCAATTAGTTGGAGTTGGAGTTGGAGGGAGGTGATATCTTGTTTGTATGGTTTATGGTCAAGACCTAAAAATCAGATTATTTCTAATGTGTTTAGGTTTGGTGTACAACTTTTAGATGGCATATGTCTCCATCCCCTTCACATGTGAGAGCATGTGCATGTTAACATCCACATGGTCCTAACTACCCCTTCTTCTTCTTAACTAGATTAAGGAGAAAAATGGTATGAGACCCATGTGCCCCCCCTCCCCTCCCCTCCTCTCCTCTCTCTCTCTCTCTCTCTCTCTCTCTCCCTCTCTCATGAAGTCAATGCATCATCTTCACTGATAGGTTCAGTCTTTCAGAGTTTACTGGAGGTATGCACCACTTTGAGGTGGACTCATGGACACAACTAGTAGCATCTCAAGCTTTTAATGGCTCACTCAATTTTCCACTAACAAAAATAACCTTTTATATTTTACCAAATGCATCAGCTTTTGTAACAATAACTTTATCTTGAAACAAAATAATAATAATAATAATAACAAGCAAAATTGAGAAACCAAAAATTTCATTGACAAACAAATTATATATAATAAATATTCGGTCTTTACTATAGTATATATCATGGTTCCCTTCCCTATCCCAAATGGAAACACAATCTTGTTGCATGTTGCAATTGGTCAGTGCAAGAACAACTAAGTAGGAGGTAGTTGCTTTGTTATTTTACATTGTTTTAAAGAAATAAATAAAAAAATGCCAATGATTGAATCAGTGATTATCAATGTTAATATATGTATATACAAAATATATAAAAATATGTTAAAGTATCAATTGGAAATATATATAAAAAAATAAATTAAAATTATTCTATTTTTTTTTTTCATTTTATTCACTAGATATAACCTTAGTTGCTATAATTGTTAGAAAAATTGGAATAGAGATGATGTCACGAACAATTGAGAATATTGCTTCAAGGTATGTTACAGGTGTCATTGTCCTTGAGACGTTATTTGTCCTCACAAATAGTGCAACGGGTAATGGCAAATCGTTTGCAGGATACAAGGAAACCTAGCCAAAATTGTTTTTCAATCTATGTTTTGCACTTAACAAAAGTTGACCCAAAATACCTTTGGTGGTGTACAAAATAGAACAGGTTCTGGAATTCTATTTCTACAGAAAATAGAACTTAGAAGAAGAAGAGAAAGAATAGTGGATTGCCTTATAAAAAGCATTGTGAAAATAGGAAGAGAAATTTGAAATTTTCTAGTAAAATCTGAATGCCTAATCTAATCTTTTCTTTTGAATTTGAATAAAATAACTGTTAATAACTATTATAAATTGTCACTTAACAGTACTTGACAATTATCATAATGACAGTTTGAAACCTATCCGTCTAATCATAATAGAAAAAACTTTTATCCTCTCTTCCCTATGTGGGATAAGGTTTCAAAAGAGCAATGAAAGATGCAAGAAAGAACGTTAATACTCAAAAATTCAAACAATATTTAAATATTTTAAAAATATTTCAACGATAATTAGCATGACTCGTATAAATTTGAGGCATACAAAAGTCTCAAAACATTGTACATACCATAAAATAATATATTATCAAAAAAAATTTGGTTCAAAATTTCCATTATCATGTAGTTTTTGATGCTCCTATCATTTCATATAAAATACCTATCATTATGACTTATATATACCATATTCATAATTATTGTCTTAAATATCAATTTAAGGTACTTCAAGTTATTGTAAGTGTCAGATAGTTTACAAAGAAACCAAAATATAATTCAATTAGATGTAGAAAAAAAAATACCAAAAATATTTCAAATCATTAGATTGATTATTAATTTAGCTTATTCTGAAAACATGTAATATTATTCCCTTTAACAATTATTTGAATGGGATATGATTATTGTCAAAGTAGAAGTAATACACCAAGCAATACTTACCAATGTTTTGGTCAATTGTTACTTTACTATGCATCACTTTTGTATGAGCAAAATTGCTTTAGCTAGTCACTATTGGAGCACCATTGATAAAACACAACTTTTATACATTGTTTAAAAAATCAATTTAGCTATTGATTTTAGCTAGTTATCATTGGTGATGCTCTTAAGCAAGTATTAATATATAAAAACAATGTGGACAGTAAAGAAAAACAAATCCAAGATGACCAATTGAAAATATTGAAATGACCAATTGTTTGGTTTGTGTTTTAGAAATTTTTTCAAGCAACATTTTTGAAAAAATGGAAACTGGTTTGATAAAAATAAATATCAAAAATATTATTTTAAATTTTTAAAAATTATTTTTGACCTTCCAAAAGATAAAATTATATAAAATATACGTGTTTTGATTTATTTATTTATTTATTTCTTTCACCAAATTAATTTTTAATTTTTTGAAAAAAAATTCTGAAATAAGTTTCTGAAAATCAAATTAAACATGGACTTAGATTTTAAGGGAGCCCATCTGTCACTGTATTACAATCGTTTTGTGCTTTCCCCAACTTCAACAACATGAAGAATTGAATTTGGATTTGTTAGAGACAGAGATAAATTGATTGATAAAATTTCTTGCTTTTGTTTGGTTGAGAAGGAAAAAAAAAGAAAAAAAAAAATTTAAATGAATGTAGAGGTTTCTTAGAAAATCTATTTTTTGTTTGGTTAACCATAAAAATAAAATGTTCTAAGTATTTCATTTTTCCTTTTTTTTTTTTTTTTTTCATCAAATCCTTTATTCAAACATAACATAAGTATATTTTGGGCTAAGGCTAGACAAGGCAAAATATTAGCACACTGGTTTGTTTAAAATGGAAGTTACAAATCCTATTAATCAATTTACTAATATTGCTAATACATAAACAATCATCAGAATGATAATTTCTCAATTACATTGATAAATTTATTAATCTAAGAAATAAAGCTCACAACTATATATATACAAAAACAAAAATGAATAAGTTACACTATAAATTTTTTATTCACATGACTTATACGTTCATGAATTTTTCATTTAGAATTTATAAATAAATAAGTCTAGTCAGTAGAACCAACTTGAACAAGTTAGGAAAAAAAATAAAAAATTAAAAAAATAAAAGATAAAAAAATAAAAAGAAGCTTGGGCCTGAATATACCTAAATTATTAGACCCAGCCCAGCCCACCTAATCTCTGTTGTCCTCTTCCACAAAAAATCTGAACTTTTCTTGAATGGGCCATCGAAGTATATGTGACATAGACAAGCAATGCTTGAATTGAGTTAAATTGTTTTGCTTTGTTATTTCGAAGTATATGTGTAAATTTACAAAAACTAGTCTTTGGGCCTCCAAAAACTGTACTCTAGGCCGCAAAACAAGGTCAGCCTCCAAAATCGGACTTTACCACGTCCATAATGTAAAGTTCTATTAAAGAATGTAAAATGGAAAAAAATAAAAAATAAATAAAAAAATAGAGTGCCCACGAATAAAGAAGAGGGGGAAAAAAAAATCCAACTTATAAAGGTATCTACTTTGTTGTATTTTGTATAAAATTCTTATATTATGATACTGCAAAATATTCTTGTGGTACAGTCTTCAACTTATTTTCACAAAATTGTGCATTTTACACTCATATAAGACATTTAGTCATTTCAAATTTTTTAACCAAACAAATGACCAAATATCTCATATGGGTGTAGGGTCTCCAAAATTGCGGGTCCACACCCATGTGAGACATTTGGTCATTTGTTTGGTAGAAAATTTGTTATCCCTAACATTACCCCCGCCAAATTATTTAAACTCTCTATGCTTTTATTTTAGGGCTTTCAGTCTAAAGGTTCTTTTTATAAAATTTTATGGTCATAGATTCAGGCGTTAAAATATGTTGTTTATAAGGAAATTCTACTTACACCATTAATTTAACTCCACGCATTCTTAAAATATAATTTTTTTATTTTATTTTATATTTTCATAATTTTTATAATTTTTTTATTACTTTCACTACAAGAAAATACACAATTGGCGACCACTTTTGCCGACTAAAAATATTTTGGTTGCCAAAAGTTGTGGAATTGGCGACCAAAAATTATGTTAGTCGGTAAAAGTACAATATTTACCTACTAAATTTTTTTAGTCGGGGTATATTAATTTTTGGCGACTAAAAAAAAATTTAGTCGCTAAAAATATCACAATTGGCGACTAAAAAAAATTTAGTCGCTAAATTTGTCACAATTGGCGGCTAAAAAAATATTTTTGTCGCTGTATATATAGTTTTGGCAACTAAAATAATTTAGTCGCTGAAAGAAAAATAAAAATTTATTTTTTATCTTTCGTGACCAAAAGTTTGGTCGGCAAAACTTTAATTTCAGCGACTAAAAAATATTTTGGTCGCGGTATATATAGTTTTGGCAACTAAAATATTTTAGTCGCTAAAAGAAAAATAAAAAATTATTTTTTATCTTTCGCGACCAAAAGTTTGGTCGGCAAAACCTTAATTTCAGCGACCAAAATTTATTTTGGTCGCGGTATATATAGTTTTGGCAACTAAAACATTTTAGTCGCTAAAAAAAAAAAAAAAAATTATTGTGTATCTTTCGCGACCAAAAGTTTGGTCGGCAAAACCTTAATTTCAGCAACTAAAAATTATTTTGGTCGCGGTATATATAGTTTTGGCAACTAAAATATTTTAGTCGCTAAAAGAAAAATAAAAAATTATTTTTTATCTTTCACGACCAAAACTTTGGTCGGCAAAACCTTAATTTCAGTGACTAAAAATTATTTTGGTCACGGTATATATAGTTTTGGCAACTAAAATATTTTAGTCGCTAAAAGAAAAATAAAAAATTATTTTTTATCTTTCGCGACCAAAAGTTTGGTCGGCAAAACCTTAATTTCAGCGACTAAAAATTATTTTGGTCGCGGTATATATAGTTTTGGCAACTAAAATATTTTAGTCGCTAAAAGAAAAATAAAAAATTATTTTGTATCTTTCGCGACCAAAACTTTGGTCGGCAAAACCTTAATTTCAGCGACTAAAATTTATTTTGGTCGCGGTATATATAGTTTTGACAACTAAAATATTTTCGTCGCTGAAAGAAAAATAAAAAATTATTTTTTATCTTTCGCGACCAAAAGTTTGGTCGGCAAAACTTTAATTTCAGCGACTAAAAATTATTTTGGTCGCGGTATATATAGTTTTGGCAACAAAAATATTTTCGTCGCTGAAAGAAAAATAAAAATTTACTTTCACTCATCACTCTTTCTCTCTCTTTCTATCTATCTGTCTCTCTTTTTCTCTCTGTCTCTATCTCTGTCTCTCTTCTCTTTTTCTCTCTCTCACTCATCACTCTTCTCTGTCTGTCTGTCTCTCGCTGTGTCTTTATTTTTGTCTCTGTCTCTCTTCTATTTCTCTCTCTCACTCATCACTCTTCTCTGTCTCTCTCTCTGTGTCTCTCGCTTATCTCTCTTTTCTCTATCTCTCTCATCTCTCATCTCTCGTCTCTCGTCTCTCGTCTCTCTCTTCTCTTTATCTCTCTCGCTCATCTCTCCCTGTATCTCTCTCGTTTATCTTTTTCTCTCTCTTTCTTTGTCTGTCTCTTTTCACCCATTTTTTCATCTTTCTCTCTCTATTCTCTTTCTCTCTCTTACTCATCACTCTTCTCTCTCTGTCTGTTTGTCTATCTATCTGTCTGTCTCTCTCTCTTTGTGTCTTTTACTCATCTATCTCTTCTCTCTTTTCTCTATCTCTCTGTCTCTTTCGTTCATCTCTCTTGTCTCTATCTCTCTTGCTCATCGCTCAATCTCTATCTCTTTCTGTCTCTCACTCTCTATCTCTTTCTATCTCTCTCTCTCTCTCTTTCTCTCTCTCTCTCTTTTCTTTCTCTCACTCATCACTCTTGTCTCTGTCTCTGTCTCTTTTTCTCTTTGTCTCTCACCCATCTCTCTTCTCTTTATCTCTATCATCTTTTTTCTTTCTCTATCTCTCTCACTCATCTTTCTTCTCTCTATCTCTCTCTCTCACTCATCTTTCTTCTCTCTCTATCTCTCTATTTTTCTATGTTTTTCTCTTGATCATCTCTTTTCGCTCTCTTTCTTTGTCTATCTGTTACTCATCTTTTGTTTCTCTATGTCTATGTCTCTATGTTTTTCTCTTTCTTACTCTGTCTCTGTCTCTGTCTTTATCTCTGTCTCTTTCTTTTTCTCTCTCTCTCTATCTCTCTTTCTATTTCTCTTCTCTCTCTGTCTCTCTCGTTCATCTCTTTTCTCTCTATCTGTCTTGCTCATCTCTCTTCTTGAGCTCTCTCGTATCTCTCTCTCATCTCTCTTCTCTCTCCGTCTCTCTCGTTCATCTCTTTTCTCTCTATCTCTCTCTCTGTCTCTCTCGTTGATCTCTTTGTCTCATATCTCTTCTCTCTATCTCTCTCTCTGTCTCTCTCGTTCATCTCTCATCTCTCTCTGTCTCTTTTTCTGTCTCTCACTCTCTATCTCTTTCTCTCACTCTCTCTCACTCTCTCTTTCTCTCTCTCTCTCTTTTTTTCTTTCTCTCACTCATCACTCTTGTCTCTGTCTCTGTCTCTTTTTCTCTTTGTCTCTCGCCCATCTCTCTTCTCTCTATCTCTATCATCTTTTTTCTTTCTCTATCTTTCTCACTCATCACTCTTGTCTCTCACCCAAAAACACAATCTCATTCCTATCCTTCCAAATGGACCATAGAATAACCAGAGGTATGGCCTTCCAAATTTGTTGTTCTAATATTTTAAAGCTAAAACTAGCCCACCACTGCAACACTCACGTTTATTAAGTTACAAGGTTTAGTAATGCATTATGATTAATGTTATGAATTGGATCTCCTTATTTCTAAGGCGATGATAAAAAAATAGATGTCAACTATACTAAAAATCATGTCACGGTTTTTCAATAATACATTTCCTTACAAATTGCCCTTTCAAATGAAGTGCTACTACACACATCTCCAATTTGAATACAGTATTTTTCTACTCTCAATATGCCATTAAGTATTTATAGTTTGACTAACTAAAATAGTTTCAATGTGTTTGAGGCTTTGTCAGAAGCTCTCATTGCTTAAACATCCTTGAGATTTGGTCATCGGAAAATTGTGTTTGGTTTTAGTTTTCTAAATTCAGTTTTTGAAAACTAAATATTTGGTTTTTCTTGTTTTTTCTACTGAATATTTTAAAAATTTTAAGTATTTTTTTTTACTTTTTTAGATGTATCTTACGTAAATGTATCTAAAAAGTAAAATATTGTAAAAAAATTATTTTTTAAAATTAATAAATACACAAAATATGAAAAATATACTGAATTTTAAGTTTTTTTTTTTTTTTTTTTTTTGTATTTTTGATATATAGAAATTTTTTTTAAGTTTTTTTTACGAAAAGTTCTAGCTACAAGAAGTTTTAGTCGTACTACATGGGTTATTTGCCGACAAACAACCAATTTAGTCGCTAAATCGCTCTAAAACTTTGGGGGGAAATTACTTTTAATATTCGCGCCCTCTTCCATTCTCGTTTTAAGCAAACACAAAAGTCCTCTCTCTCAGACATCACCAGCAAACCTCACCCCACCTCATCTCAGCACAGTCCCTCACCATCGTCGCTCACCGTACGTCGCACATCGCCACCGCCGCAGCCGCAAATCACCACCGCCACCGCCGCAGATCACAGGTTCTCTCTCCCTCTCTATCTCCGTCGCGTTCTCTGTCTCGCTCGCTCTGTTTCTCTCTCTCTGTCTCTCTCTCTCCGTTCCTCTATTTCCCCAACTATCAACACTTGCTATAGGGTTTTATATGATTTATACTGAATAATTTCGTGTTGATTTCTCAAACTGGTTTGATTTCTAGAGCTTTATGGGTTTGATCTCGTAAATGGGTTTGATTTCACTGGTAAAATTTACTTATGTTATATAAAGCTTTATGGGTTTAAGCTTTATATATGAGAAATCACCAAAGAGATGTATGAATAGGGGAGGTTTCTCATGTTATATCATGGCGAATAGGAAGGTTGTTCAGTTTTGGATGTTTGAATAGGGGAGGTTTCTCTTGCTCATTGCTTTCTTCAATTATGATTGGTCTCATATTATCATATGCCTCGTATACTCAAATTATACACCGATCCATTGTAATGCTCGTCTTTTGTGGCAATTGGAGACCTCTAGGCTCTATATAGGTTTATCTTGATTAGGATTTTCCTATTCTTTGGCATTCTTGTGCATGCGGAATGTTGTTTGTTAGAATACTGATATTTGAGTGCTACTTTGCCCTGTATTGTTGCAGTATTTAAATCTCGCTTGTTAGATTTTTTAGCCATTTCTCTTACAAAGATTCTGGTGGTGTAAATACATGCTTCAAAAATAATTAGAAGCTGAAATGAAAGTTAGTAATGCAGCGCGAGGTTTAACTTACCATTGTTGATGGGGGTTGAATTTTACTTGGATGGCAGTTTGCAGTGGTTCTTGCAACTCTCTGGTTCCTAGTGTATTCCTGTCTATGTTATTCTGTTTGATGTTTATTTATTTATTTATTTTTAATATATATTTTATAAACATATATATAACTAAAATGATTGAGCAGTGACTTGAATATTCATTGTGGTCATGTTGGTTTGCACTCGAGTCTTTACTTACTGAAATTCCATTTAGTTTAAGTATGTCTGCCTAAGTTGTGTTAAATCACTGCGTAATGTGTCCTATTGGATTCTACTCTCTGTAGATGTTTGCTGTATGATTCAAAATATTGGGATTTAGTGAGGATAAAACTTGATGCCTTGGCATTCCTAGTCATGTGTAGTAAATAGTAATTATGGTTACCTGGGCTGCTTCGCATGTTTGTACCCATTGACTTGTGATAATGGTGGTTTTGATGAAGGTTTGTTAAACATAAAAAAGAATTTTTTTCAAAGGAGCATGCTAACGCAGCCCAATGGGCTGTCAGCCATCAGATAATACAACTGCATACATAACTTTAGGAATTACCTTGTTAAAGATTATTTTGTAGGTCTCTGTTTAATCTGATTAATAGCATATTCTAGAATTATATTATGACATATGACTGGCAAAGCATATGATGTTGGACATTTAATGTTAGAGCTATCAGCTCTGTCTCAACTAGATTTGTTGGACTTGACC
Source organism: Camellia japonica (assembly GCA_030407325.1). Classification (NCBI taxonomy): domain Eukaryota; kingdom Viridiplantae; phylum Streptophyta; class Magnoliopsida; order Ericales; family Theaceae; genus Camellia; species Camellia japonica. The sequence continues at coordinate 53,806,718 of JAPPVO010000007.1, forward strand.
AAACATGAACTAACAAACTGTGTCCGAATTTTTTGTTTTTTGATCTATTGGTATCTGTTGTGCAACAGAATGTTGTTTGCCTGTTTAGTTAGTCTGTTTCGATATAGTTGAAGTCTATCTAGATATTTCATGTTATGGTACTATACATTACACAGTCTGCCATTTGCCAACTTGCTTTAACCCTTTGCTTCAAAATAGGAAGGTTGTTCAGTTTTGGATGTTTGAATAGGGGAGGTTTCTCTTGCTCATTGCTTTCTTCAATTATATCATTTATCTTGTTCAGTTCAGTTTTGTTTGTATTTGGTTTGAAATTTGATTATCAAATTAAAACACCTAAATCTTTAATGGCCCCATTTTTCTCTGAGTTTTATGGTCTATTTATTTCAAATGGATTTATCTATTATCAAATTAAAACACCTAAATCTTTAATTCCATGTTTTTCCTAAATCCCATTAATTGGATGTACATTTCCAAATTGGTTACAACACCTTTTTTATCGAAGAATATTATATAGTATGCAATATATACAAGAGTTTAAGACGTGTCGCCATACCTATAACCAACTTTTGGATGCTTATCCCAATATCCTAAGATTTAGGTTTAGGTAGATCTAACACTTGGGCATGTACCCGTACCCCATACTTGTACCCGAGTTCATGCAACATAACTTTTGTACCTTCTGTATTCTGTTTGAGTTTGCATGACTTTTCTGTAATATTTCTCTACCATCTGTTATGCAGCTACCCTGCATATAATCCTTAGTTGGTATGCCTGGAGAAGCTTGGGATTTAGTCAGATACTTCGCTACCTCCTGAAATTTGCAGTTGCAGCTTTTTGGCTTGTAGTCCTGCCAATAGCTTATTCCAAATCTGTGCAGAATCCAACAGGACTAGTGAAATTCTTCAGTCAATGGACAGGAGATTGGTGGGCCCAGTCATTTTATAACTATTGTGTTGCTATATATTTGATACCGAATATATTGGCTGCCTTGCTATTTTTACTTCCATTTTTACGGAGATTTTTGGAGCGTTCAAACTGGCATATTGTTGTTCTTATGATGTGGTGGGCTCAGGCAAGCACATCTAGCATTTGTCACTTTCTATAGAAGCTATTGTCACTTCGTATGATCTTATCTCTTGTTTATTGTACTGCAGCCGAAGCTGTATGTTGGAAGAGGAATGCATGAAGGCATGTTTGCACTTCTGAAATAAGAAAGCAAATTCGGTTTTTTTTTCTTTACTTTTTTTGTTTGGGTCCTATTAACAAAATAAATTTCATATGCTCAGGTATACACTGTTTTGGATCATGCTGCTAATAAGCAAGTTAGCTTTCAGCTACTATGTGGAGGTAATCTTGTTCTCCATTAATATTAATTATGTGAATTTTCTAGTTTTGTGGATTCAAAGAAGTAAGAATTGTGACCAATATGATATACATGTATAAATAAATATATGAATATGTGATATATGCACTCACGTGTGTATGCATATATTTATTCTTATTACAATATCGACTTTAAACTGTAACTTAGGATTTCTAAATTTAGTTTCATCATTTTCTTACAAAATACTGCATTCTATCTGTTTCAATTATATAGCCGCATATGCCATAAAGGGTAGAACCTGTTAATTTATGGATGACATAAACCGAGAGGCATTAGGCTTAGATCTGTTGGTCTCATTGCAGACTCATATATGCTTACAGATGTACACACACACACACACACACGACGTGTATCTAGAAAGACTCGGAAGATTTTGTGATCTTCAATAAATATGAAGGTAATAGAATTATGCACATTTCAATTGCTGGCTAATTATCTCCTGATTTTTTTTGTTTCTGTTACACTATGGCCTGAATTAAGTTACATTCTGAAACTGATGCAGCAACTCGAAATATTGGTGTTGTTATTGCTATATGGGCTCCAATTGTTCTGGTATGTGATTGGAGAACATGCAATAGACTGACAATTTTATTTCCCTTTTCTTTATTATAAAAATATTAAAAATCTGTTGGTGCATAGGTTTCATAAACTGCCTCTATTTCACCTTCAGCCACTAGTGGCTGAAGGTGAAATAGAGGCAGTTTGGGCAGACAGAGTAGCTTTCAGGCGATGCGCATACAACTTCCGTCCATCTTCCTTGGTGTTCATATCGAATGCGTTTGATCATTTAATTGCTTCATTAGCATATTGAATTGTGTTGTAATATTTAAATAGTCTAATTAGTCGTAGCTAATTTGTAATATTTAATTAGCTTAGCCTAGTTAATTTCTTTTAATTAATTAGCTTAGATAGTTAGTTAATTATTCTTTCAAGAATTATAATAATTAGTTAATTAGTTTAGCTATTTATTCAAGTGTTGTAATAATTAGCTTAATTAGCTTAGTTTAGCTTAATTAGTTAGTTAGCTTCATTCATTCGGACTCTCCTTCGTGAGAACGTAATATAATAATGTATATGTCTTCCAACCCCACGTCTTTCTCCCTTTATTTACCCGCTTTTGATGGTTAGATTAGGGACATGTTTCGATTAGTATGCCTTATGCTTGCATCCATTTATTCGTATTGCATGCACTGAAGCTCGGCACATCATTCAAACTGCATTGTTATTTCAATACTTCTTTGAATACGTGTTTAACCGCATGTTATCAAATCAATCCATATGCATATTAATAGTCGAGCTAATAATTGCATATCGCATGTGTTGCATTAGCCATGTTGCATATTTAGGATCATGCATCTTTCTAACTAGTTTCTGTTTTGGCTTGGAATTTCTAGGTGAGTTTTTAATGCTTTAGCATACTTGCATGAGTGTGAGTGATTGCCATGACTAGCATGCTTACCATGAGGCTAAATGCTTACTTGTTAAACTGTTCGAATGCCTATGGATGAAGGCTTGTTGTTTGATTTGGAACAGATTCAACGAATGTACATTTTAAGCCCACTTTGTTAAGTGGCAAATCAGTTTTATGCCCACTTTGTTTAGTGGCAAATTCGCAAACTTTAAGCCTACTTGAGGTGGCAAATTCAAACCTTTTTCACAAAACAAAGCATGAAATTGAATTGTTCCAATTTAGGCAAACTAGTCTATACTTGCTTGTGCGCATCACATAGTAAAGCTAGTCTAATAACCGGAATAAGAGCATATAATGTTGACAAAAATCATATCATGATTAGTAGAGGCCGATCTTTGATCGGGCAAGCGGGGTTGCTCAATTCATGACCTTCTCCTCTCGTACCTAAGTTCCCGAGTGAGGCAACTTTGGTGATGACGGACACGTGGCCTTTGGCACAAGTCATAGGTTTCCTAAATTTTTCCAAAATAAAATATTTAGGTGACGACTCTGTATCTGGCAAAACAGTCCAATTTTGACATTTTTATTCAAAATCAATTTTTCAAAAGATTTGCCGGATTTGGACTCTTTAGTGATTATCAATTTTACATTGCACTTGTGAGATTAGATTTAGAACCGCGGGAGTCCGAACTGTAGGGCTTCTTTTCAAACCTTCCGAAAGGGGGTGCGAAAAAGTCGAGCTACAGAGGCGCAAAGTTGTCTAACACAAACCGATCCAGACTAGAAGTCTCAAGCCTAGTCACACGCCTGATTACCTACATACATAATATAAACAATGAGCTAGTGCCCAATGAATAACAACAGAGTAAAGGTTTTATGAATGATGTCAATAACATATTCAGAAATCAGAATTCAGTTCAGAAACAGATTCATATACATATTCAGACTTGTAAACAATTATACGTGGTACATCCAATAGCCCTAACATATTAGATTGGTCATAAAGACCTATATATAGAGCAGATGGTTACTAAGACTCATATTTACATGAGATGGTCATAAAGACCCACTTGCAAATCATATAATTGATTATGCATAATCAGTTCTATGAATGGAACCCACTTGAAACTCTGGGTACCAGGTCACATATAACATATCACATGATGCTAAGATGCCACAATACATTTCAAAAATAGGACAATCATTCATCTATATATAAATATTATTTCAGAAAATAGAGCTTATCATATCATTTCATTCAGAAAAATACTTATAGTCAAACATAACTTTCCAGAGTTGTTACTCATAAATAGCTCCATAAGAAGAACAGACAACATAGACAGATTGCTCGGATAATGGCGTGTGACCTACACACAGACACGTGACAAATAGGACAATCATTTATCTATACAGAAAATATTATTTCAAAAAACAGAGCTTATTATATCATTTTATTCAGAAAATACTTATAGTCAAACATAGCTTTCCAGAGTTGTTACTCACAGATAGCTCCAGAAACAGAACAGACAACGTAGACAGATCGGTCGGATAATGGCGCGTGACCTACACACAAAAACGTGACAAATACATCTTGAAACACACACTCTGAATACACTTAACTTATTACATTTCTTTCTTAGTGTGCTTCTAATTCAAATTCATATCTTCATTAATATGGCCTAAACCATGGCTTAAGAATTCCTAAAATGGAATGAGGATGCAATTATGCACTTTGAAACACTTGAAAAAATTTGAGAAAATAGGGCAATTTGCTCGAGTGCAACTTTGGTCGCTCGAGCGGTCTGCAAAGCCTGTAAAAGTACTAGATGCTCTCATTTTATGCTTGAGCCAACTTTTAGTCGCTTGAGCCATGAGCCTAGAAAAGGTGAGTTAGTTCGAGCGAAGCTTTGGTCGCTCAAGCCAACTTCCTCGATTACAAAGTACGCTCGAGCAAAGGTTCCACTGCTCGAGGGAACCTTGCGAATTCTGGAATTTTCAGATTGCTCTTCCAAGTTCAAAGCTCAATTCTAAAGTACCAAAACACATTCTTTTGAGCCAAAACTTGAAGAAACACGTGAAAACTTTTAGTAAAACATGAAATGAAGATCAATTCATAAAATCAAGACCCAAAAGCTTGACAATTCTTCAAAACTATGCTCTTATGAACATGCATGCAATGATATGAATTCAAAAACTTCCAAAACATGGATTTATGGAGTGAAAAGCATAAAACATGTTGAATTCTCAAACTTGAGCATAAAGAACACCATGCATGTGAGTATTTGTTGCAATTCAAACTCAAAACTTAGTGAATTATGCATGAATGCAAAATTGCCTTCAATATCCTCCTTCTTAGCTCAATTCTTGATCTTGATCATAATGTCTTCTTGAATTCTCATAGTTCATAAGTTAAACACAAAAATTAGGAGTTAATTACTCACGTAAAGTCTTGAATGCAGAGTGTGGAAGCTCAAATACTCAAATTCTTTTTAATCTCTCTTTCCTCCTTCTCAATCTAAGCTCCCTTTTAAATTGTCTTCAATTCTCTTCCTCTTCTTCCTCCTCTCTCTCTCTATCTCTCTCTCTCTCTCTCTCTCTCTCTCTCCACATTTTTAGATCAAAGATGAAGAAGTGTGATGCCCAGAAGTTGTATTAGCGTTATATAGGTCAATTAGCTTAGACTAATTAATTGTGATTAGAGCTAAGTTAATTCAACTGAATAATTAATTTATTCTAATTATTTGACTCCGAATTGAAATCCAATTAAACTTACCATAAAATTCTTAAAAATTAAAATTAACACATTAACGTAGTAAATTTCATGTTCGGATACTGATAAAGCCTTCAATTAACAGAGTAAAATAGAATTCTGAACAGATATTCCTACGGCTAACAGATATGAATACAAAACACATAAAAAATGCACAATTAACACATAATCTCATTCTTAAAACTTAATGAGCATTCTTAATTATGGATTATGGACTAAGTACGGATCGGGGTTGTTACAGAAGAGAATGATAAGAAGGGTGGTCGCTGGTGGGTTGCTGCTAATGTTGGCGGTGACCAGTGGAGTAGCAACGTCGATGGTGGATTGGTGGAGGTGGTTCAGCACAAGAAGATCAGCCATATGTTTGAAAAAAATACTAAACCAACCAAAAGAATCCAATTTAATTGACACTTTTGGTTAGGTAGATTTTGTCGAAATTTTAAACAGGATATGTTGTTGAGAAAATTATACATAGTATTTGCCATTTGTCAATTTGAGTTGGAAATCTGTTGATTGGTATGTTTACCACCCATTTTTAGGAGAAAGAGAGGAGATGAAAATGGGTGTTAGAGTCAGGGTTTATAGGTTTTGGGTGTACAACGAAGGAAGAAGGTTAGGGATGAAGGTAATAAAAAAAATTATAAAAATTATGAAAATATAAATAAAAAAAAAAATTATATTTTAAGAATGCACGGAGTTAAATTAATGGTGTAAGTAGAATTTCCTTATAAACAACATATTTTTAACGCCTGAATCTATGACCATAAAATTTTATAAAAAGAACCTTTAGACTGAAAGCCCTAAAATAAAAGCATAGAGAGTTTAAATAATTTAGTGGGGGTAATGTTAGGAATAACAAATTTTCTACCAAAAAAATGACCAAATGTCTCACATGGGTGTGGGATCCGCAATTTTGGAGACCCTACACCCATATGAGACATTTGGTCATTTATTTGGTTAAAAAATTTGAAATACCAAATGTTTCATATGAGTGTAAGATACACAATTTTGTGAAAATAAGTTGAAGACTTTACCACAAGAATATTTTGTAGTATCATAATATAAGAATTTATACAAACTACAACAAAGTAGATACCTTTATAAGTTGGATTTTTTTTTTTTCCCCCCTCTTCTTTATTCGTGGGCACTCTATTTTTTTATTTATTTTTTATTTTTTTCCATTTTACATTCTTTAATAGAACTTTACATTATGGATGTGGTAAAGTCCGATTTTGGAGGCTGACCTTGTTTTGCGGCCTAAAGTACAGTTTTTGGAAGCCCAAAGACTAGTTTTGTAAATTTACACATATACTTCGAAATAACAAAGCAAAACAATTTAACTCAATTCAAGCATTCCTTGTCTATGTCACATATACTTCGATGGCCCATTCAAGAAAAGTTCAGATTTTTTGTGGAAGAGGACAACGGAGGTTAGGTGGGCTGGGCTGGGTCTAATAATTTAGGTATATTCAGGCCCAAGCTTCTTTTTATTTTTTTATCTTTTATTTTTTTTAATTTTTTATTTTTTTCCTAACTTGTTCAAGTTGGTTCTACTAACTAGACTATTTATTTATAAATTCTAAATGAAAAATTCATGAACGTATAAGTCATGTGAATAAAAAATTTATAGTGTAACTTATTCATTTTTGTTTTTGTATGTATATATAGTTGTGAGCTTTATTTCTTAGATTAATAAATTTATCAATGTAATTGAGAAATTATCATTCTAATGATTGTTATGTATTAGCAATATTAGTAAATTGATTAATAGGATTTGTAACTACCATTTTAAACAAACCAGTGTGCTAATATTTTGCCTTGTCTAGCCTTAGCCCAAAATATACTTATGTTATGTTTGAATAAAGGATTTGATGGGGAAAAAAAAAAAAAAAGAAAAGAAAAAAAAGAAAGGAAAAATGAAATACTTAGAACATTTTTTTTTATGGTTAACCAAACAAAAAATAGATTTTCTAAGAAACCTCTATATTCATTTAATTTTTTATTTTATTTTTTTTCCTTCTCAACCAAACAAAAGCAAGAAATTTTATCAATCAATTTATCTGTCTCTAACAAATCCAAATTCAATGTGTAGCCCCAATGTTTAAAATTCTTCATGTTGTTGAAGTTGGGGAAAGCACAAAACGATTGTAATACAGTGACAGATGGGCTCCCTTAAAATCTAAGTCCATGTTTAATTTGATTTTCAGAAACTTATTTCAGAATTTTTTTTCAAAAAATTAAAAATTAATTTGTTGAAAGAAATAAATAAATCAAAACACATATATTTTTATATATTTTATCTTTTGGGAGGTCAAAAATAATTTTTAAAAATTTAAAATAATATTTTTGATATTTATTTTTATCAAACCAGTTTCCATTTTTTCAAAAAATTGCTTGAAAAAATTTCTAAAACACAAAACCAAAAATTGGTCATTTCAATATTTTCAATTGTCATCTTGGATTTGTTTTTCTTTACTGTCCACATTGTTTTTATATATTAATACTTGCTTAAGAGCATCACCAATGATGACTAGCTAAAATCAATAGCTAAATTGATTTTTTAAACAATGTATAAAAGTTGTGTTTTATCAATGGTGCTCCAATAGTGACTAGCTAAGCAATTTTGCTCATACAAAAGTGATGCATAGTAAAGTAACAATTGACCAAAACATTGGTAAGTATTGCTTGGTGTATTACTTCTACTTTGACAATAATCATATCCCATTCAAATAATTGTTAAAGGGAATAATATTACATGTTTTCAGAATAAGCTAAATTAATAATCAATCTAATGATTTGAAATATTTTTGGTATTTTTTTCAACATCTAATTGAATTATATTTTGGTTTCTTTGTAAACTATCTGACACTTACAGTAACTTGAAGTACCTTAAATTGATATTTAAGACAATAATTATGAATATGGATATATATAAGTAGTTTTGCATTAATAATATAATTTTTGCACAAAAATATTATTTAGAATAATGTAGTAGCCACATTTCCAAAATTATAAATCATAATGATAGGTATTTTATATGAAATGATAGGAGCATCAAAAACTACAATGATAATGGAAATTTGTACCAAATTTTTTTTGATAATATATTATTTTATGGTATGTACAATGTTTTGAGACTTTTGTATGCCTCAAATTTATACGAGTCATGCTAATTATCGTTGAAATATTTTTAAAATATTTAAATATTGTTTGAATTTTTGAGTATTCATAACGTTCTTTCTTGCATCTTTCATTGCTCTTATGAAACCTTATCCCACATAAGGAAGAGAGGATAAAAGTTTTTCTATCATGATTAGACGATTAAAATAATACAAAATATAATCAAACGGATAGGTTTCAAACTGTCATTATGATAATTGTCAAGTACTGTTAAGTGACAATTTATAATAGTTATTAACAGTTATTTTATTCAAATTCAAAAGAAAAGATTAGATTAGGCATTCAGATTTTACTAGAAAAATTCAAATTTCTCTTCCTATTTTCACAATGCTTTTTATAAGGCAATCCACTATTCTTTCTCTTCTTCTTCTAAGTTCTATTTTCTGTAGAAATAGAATTCGAGAGGCCTGTTCTATTTTGTACACCACCAAAGGTATTTGGGTCAACTTTTGTTGAGTGCAAAACATAGATTGAAAAACAATTTTGGCCAGGTTTCCTTGTATCCTGCAAACGATTTGCCATTACCCGTTGCACTATTTGTGAGGACAAATAACGTCTCAAGAACAATGACACCTGTAACATACCTTGAAGCAATATTCTCAATTGTTCGTGACCTCATCTCTATTCCAATTTTTCTAACAATTATAGCAACTAAGGTTATATCTAGTGAATAAAATGAAAAAAAAAAAATAGAATAATTTTAATTTATTTTTTTATATATATTTCCAATTGATACTTTAACATATTTTTATATATTTTGTATATACATATATTAACATTGATAATCACTGATACAATCATTGGCATTTTTTTATTTATTTCTTTAAAACAATGTAAAATAACAACGCAACTACCTCCTACTTAGTTGTTCTTGCACTGACCAATTGCAACATGCAACAAGATTGTCCTCTGTTTCCATTTGGGATAGGGAAGGGAACCATGATATATACTATAGTAAAGACTGAATATATATTATATATAATTTGTTTGTCAATGAAATTTTTGGTTTCTCAATTTGCTTGTTATTATTATTATTATTATTATTATTATTATATTATTATTTTTGTTTCAAGATAAAGTTATTGTTACAAAAGCTGATGCATTTGGTAAATATAAAAGGTTATTTTTGTTAGTGGAAAATTGAGTGAGCCACTAAAAGCTTGAGATGCTACTAGTTGTGTCCATGAGTCCACCTCAAAGTGGTGCATACCTCCAGTAAACTCTGAAAGACTGAACCTATCAGTGAAGATGATGCATTGACTTCATGAGAGAGGGAGAGAGAGAGAGAGAGAGAGGAGAGGAGAGGAGGGGAGGGGAGGGGGCACATGGGTCTCATACCATTTTTCTCCTTAATCTAGTTAAGAAGAAGAAGGGGTAGTTAGGACCATGTGGATGTTAACATGCACATGCTCTCACATGTGAAGGGGATGGAGACATATGCCATCTAAAAGTTGTACACCAAACCTAAACACATTAGAAATAATCTGATTTTTAGGTCTTGACCATAAACCATACAAACAAGATATCACTTCCCTCCAACTCCAACTCCAACTAATTGAAATAAAAGTTTGTTTGTGCTTCAAAAGGGGTTGAAAGTGTTTGGCTTTACATGGAGTAGGGCACCAACCAACCCTTTTCTTTTCATATTCCTAAGCAAAAGCTTTTGCTGCCTCTTTGTTTCTTGCTTGACTCATCACTTGATCCACAGTAAAGTCTAAGAATACATAAGCTGAACACAAAAATTAATACAGAATTGATATGAATGAACGTGATTTTTTAGAAATAGATATCCCCAACAAATCTTATAAATTTATGTATGTCATTTTTGTGTTCGTAATTGAACTATTTGATACAGGGCCACACTATTACTGTAGATATATACACAAACCCAACAAAAAAGAGAAAAAAAAAATGTAGTACACATATTTTAGGGTTGATCAAAAGGTTTGAGCTATAGGCCATATGATCCTCTTATCTTCCAACATTTTCTCATGGAATTCTATACACCATTGGATACACCATCATTGTTTTGACCACCTTTTTTGAGGAAGATCTTACCTTTGACTCTTGAGGGTTCACTATCTTTTTCACTTGTTTGTTGGTATGAATTCAAGGGAATTTACTTTTACCATTTGTGAAAGTTAAATTTTAATCTAGTTGTCCGATCACCACTTCACAAATTAAAGCTTGCCAAACTTGGTAGGGAAAATATTTAATTTTTCACAAACAAATTAATTAATAGAAATAAAAATTAATACGAAAAAAATTAAATCAACAATGACACAATAATTTTTATATAATTCTCTCAATGTGAGGTACATCCATGGATCAAAATCTGATTCCACTATCAACTAAAAGTTTCCAAACAATTAAAATTGAGACATAAATGGTCTCACAAAACCACCCGGGTGAATTTCAAATAATCACAAATAATCAAGAGAAAAGACCTATCAAATAGATGAACAAAAGTCTACGAAACAAATTGTAGAAACAAAGCAAAAGATCCATTGCCGAAACAAATTCACAGAATTGAATTCCACCAAGCACTATATCAAATTTGTTGCTGCCACTGAAAATAAAAAAACCCACTGAAACTATGTATGTAGCAGCCGTTGTGTGTGTCCCTTGGAAGAACAAAAAACNGCTTTTGTTTTTGCAAAATTGCACTGCTGGCCAATGTTTTCAAAACCGGACCGGTGAGTGAACCGGAAAAGGGACTGGGTGGACGGGTCACCGGTTCAACCGCCGGGTCAAAGCGGTTGAACCGTGACGTCATAATTAATATTATATAATTAAAAAATATAATTATAAATTATAAATAAATAAAAATATATATAAATAATCAAATAAAAATAAAAATTGTTGCATAATATTTATTAATAATGTTTTATAAAGTCTTAATTGATAAAAAAAAGTCACTTATTTTAAAGAAATTAAATTTTTTAAACATTCCCTCCAAATAAATTGATTGAATGCTAGATTTAATTTTGGAGGGAAATGAAATTTTCAACTCTCCCTCCAATCAATATGTTTCAAAATATTTGATTGAATCCCACATAGAATTTTGTAGGTTCTCTTTGAAAAATCTTTTCCTATAAATAGGAATAGACTTTCATATTGTTCTCAAGCTTTCAATGAGACTCTTCCTTATGAGAAGAGACTCTTGAAATAAGAGTTTTTAGTCAAAATTTTGAAAAATATATTTATTTATATATATATATATATATAAGAAGAAAGAAAGAAAAGAAAGAAAGAAAATTAAAAAAAAAAAACTGAAGAAAAAAAAAAACCTGACTGGTTTTGGCCGGTTCAACCACTGGGTCACCGGTTTTACCGGTTCGACCAGTGGGTCGCCGGGTTTTCCCGATTTTGGCCCCAATCCGGTTTCAAGGGGTTGACCGGACCGGAACTAGGCCCGGTTCCCGATCCAACCGGTTCGACTGGCCGGTCCGGTCCGGGTTTGAAAACATTGTTGCTGGCCACACACCAAGGACTGGCCGTGCATTACTAATGGCTAGCCGGGCCTACAAAAGGCCGGCTGTGCATTGATTTGGTACAAAACTCTGTTTCTGTGCTCTAAGGTGAAATTAGTGCAGATAGAGCATTTTCAAGCTCTGTTTGTCCTTCTGTAACGCCCCAATTTTGATACCCAAATGATAATACGATAACCATGGTTCTTTAAAGTAAAATTGAAAATAAATCCCCACACTTGCATTACATGATACAAATAGTCTTCAGGCGATAATACATTCACTTCAAATCAAAATAACATAAACAAATAGATACCCCCAAGGGTTTACAAGTTTCCAAGGCTGAGGCCTGGTTACACATAATGGTTATTCAAACCCACACAAATACAGCCCTTGGCTTACAAACATAGTTACAACAAAAGCAAAATGAGAGCCTTGTACTGTCAACACATATTTCCTCGCCTTTAGTTAGGCAGAATCACCACATCTTTTCCTGCACAAAGATCACGTAGGGTGAGCATAAAGCCCAGTAGGAAATCCTTAATAAAGTATATACATTTTATACAAGTCTCAAGAGATGAATGTACATGCCATGCTATGTCTTTTTGCAAATAAATCATATCTTCATCTTTTGAAAACCATCATACTCAATGATGCCATGAAATTTCCATTGTTCAAAACTTAACAATTTAATTCAAGGGGCGGTAAATACAACTCTGGTAATTCCTAAGTCGGTGTCTGCAAGTAGACTATACGAGTACTACTAAATTGCCATTTTTACCGGTATGAACCAGAAGGCTCGACACCTATCCGCGCGGGTTTTCGGTTTTTCGCCCCGAACCCTCAGGCCAACTTATTCAATTTCATCTATACCACCTATCAAGACTTACCAACGTATTTACCCCAAAACCATTCCATGAAAACTTGTTTTTCTCAACATTCCTTTCTCAATGCAAGTTTTTAAATTGACTTTCAAAATTTAATGTAATCAAATGAATTGATATATCAATGCAACAACAATCAATACAATGTAACAATTTTTCCATTTCCAATTCTTCCACATAATATTACCATTGTGATCAAAATTCTCATTTCTCATTTCAATGCAATTTCACAAGATAAATATAAATACTTTTATTCCAATTCATCATCCAATGAATAACACAATTCCCTCTTTTCAAGTATCCTCAACAATTAGTCATTTCAAGATTATTTCAACATTTTGAACAATAATTTCTAAAATGAACAACAATTCTCATATTCCATGAAATTCATCATTTATATAATATAAATAAGAAATTTTCCAAACATCTATTTATTTTGACACACAAGATAAATATAACAATACCATTCATGGATTTCCAATCTCTTTTAAAAATCCCCAATTTCTAGGTTTTCTCACAAAAACTGTACAACTCAAATCTTTTGAAAGAAAACTTTCCAAAATCATATTTTCTTCAATCAACGAAGATCAAAACCTATAAGATCATTTTAAAAGAACAAGAGACAAACCTACTTTCAAAATCGCTCAACTTCTTAAATCAACAATCAATTTTTTAAGCTATCAAAGGATGATTTCAAAAATCATCTAGATCTTACAAAAATATATATACAACTCTAAGAAAATCCCTACCTCAAGTATTGAAGAAGAATAGAGATGAAACCCCAAAATTTACGATGTCGAAACTCTATCTCCACTGCACACAATGAAGCCCTCGAGAAGTTACACAACTTTGATGAAGAACTTCGGTCTAACTCCTAACGGATTGGAGAAATCAAATAGAGAATATGACTTTTAGAGATAGAAGCTCTAGATCTGGAAATTTTAGAGAGTTTTAGAGAGAGAGAGAGAGAGAACTGAAAAAGTGATATGAAATCTCTCCTCACGGACTGATATAACATGGTCTGCTCGAGTGTGGAAAGCCCCGCTCGAGCGTCAAATACACTTTCCCAGTAGTTTTGTAGACAGGTCAAACTTCTGGAACCAAACATTCTTCGCTCGAGCGCATAAACGGTCGTTCGAGCGGATAAGCAATTTCGAATGCATTTTGCATTTTTGCTTCGGCGAGCTCGACCCCCGTAAGCTGACCTGGCAGCTTGACCCCAAACATACTCAGTGAAGTGGCAAAACATGAAAGAATTAAATTCCGATACAACTCTGCAAGGCACAATTCGGATTGGATTCGCATCTAAAGGTTTGGAGACATTACCTGTTCCAAACACACCACTATAACCCAATAACCAAAAATAAGGGGAATAAAAGGGAAACTAAGATACGTAACACTGTTCAAAACCATACCAACCCGAGCCCGGAACACCACAAAGAGACGGGTCAAAACTGAGATCGTTACACCTTCTTTCCTTCTCTGTTATGGGAAAGCCTCAAGAGAAGGTTGGGATTGACTCCAAAACCATCAATGAGCGATATGATCGCTTGATGATCTCGGATATCATTTTGGACCAAAAATCAATAAATGTAATGCAAATAGACCACCCCTCCCTTTTTGTCATAGAATGAACTCAGAAAAGGAAGTTGGGACGCTTCAAGGATATCAAAAACACCATGAATTGACGCTTGATGACCCTTGATGACCCTTGACACAAGAAACTTGGCATAACGTCTGGCCAAGTTCAAGCTATTAAAGCCATTTTCTTTGAGTGTTGGTCCAAGTTTTAAACCAATTGTTTTAGTCATTGCCATTCATTAGTCCATTCGTCCAAATATGATGTTAAAGTCCTCTAAACAAGAAGTGATGTCAAACAAGAGGTCCTTCCAAGACATGAGAATGACACTACACCGTTGATGATGAATCTCCGAAGAGATTAAGCCATTAAGTGTAGGTCTCCTTTACATGCATTGAGTAACCTCGATTGGTTGAAACCATTCTCATGAATGAAAGATATGGAATGATTGATTGATTAGTAAACTTAGGCTCCAAACATGGAAAATGAACAAAGAAAGAATAATAAACAAGAGGTATGCTAACTTATGAGGCCCTAAGTGTATTAAACAAGGCATGAACCAATTGAAAAAGCCTAGACAACCTCAAAATAGTCCTAAATACATGCAAATCAGAGGTGAAACATGCATGAAAGGGGGTTAAAAAGCTAGACAATAAAGAAGAGAATTAAGGCTAGTAAATAAGGATAAGGAGGGGTGGCTAACCCCTCCATTTTTTAAGCTTCAAAACATGGGTTTTAGCCTTTTCAAACCTCTAAAAATCAGTGTAAATATCAAAGGAAAAGGGTGAAAATGAGAAGGTTTGAGTTATAAATAAAGGTGTAGAAAGAGCAAGCTCTCTTTACCCGTTTGGTAACTCTTCAAACCTAACTCCAACACTTCAAACAATCTCAAAACCAACCAAAACAGCAAGAATTATGAAGTAAAGGATAGAAATGAAGGCAAGAGGAAAGAAAACAAGCTTATACCTTTCAAGAAGCAAGCTTGTTGTTTGATGTTTCAAACTTGGTTTTAATGTATTCTCAAGCTTGAATTATACTTCCTCAAGATCAACCAAGCTTTAGGATGGTAAGACAAGGTTGTATATGGTGTATAGAGGTGGTGTAAGTAAGCTAGGTTAGCTCAAAGATAACTTGCAATAGAAGAAGGAGGAGTCAAAGGCTCTCAAGGTGTATATATCTCTTCTTGAATTTTGTTCAACCCTCAAAACAATCCCAGATCTTCGGTTTTATAGAATTTGAGTTCAAAAGGTGATAAATATCTTCAAAAATGGACAGCTGGCAGCCTCCCGCCCAGAACAGTGTTTATCGCCATCAAAGGCCGACCGGCCATTCATAGCCACGGCTGACCATCACTGATGCACAGCCGGGCCTTGATGGCCTTCCCTATTTTTTTGGTTCAAACTTAGCTCAGAGTGAGAAATGGTCCAAAAATGAAACCCAAGGGTTCAAATAAGGTAAATGTTGAAGATGTGAGGTTATTTAGGAAGCCTGGCTGATTCCGAATCGCTGCAAGTCATAATTCAACTTTCTTTATTGAGTGCATTAAACCAAGCGTTTGAGTCTTGCGGGCGGTCAAAAATGGGGCGTCTACAGTTGCCCCTCTTTGATAGAGCTCGAAGTCATAAAATGACATGAGTGAATGTCAATGCCCAGAGACGATCCATTTTGACAAGGCACAAGACTTGGACAAGAATGCAAGACATAAATTAAATGGTTGCGCCTGCAGGCTGCCTACGTATCCCTTTGCCAGGAATCAAACCAGCGTAGTTCTGGGGCAAGATGCAAATGATATGCATGATGCAAGAACATAACTTATGATCATGCAATGAGGCTGTGCAATGAAATATTTTAAATACAAATGCAATGCAAAGAAAATGCAACAGTTAAACAAACTGAAATAAGGCATAGCAATTCCAAACATGAAAAGAAGTAAGCGAATGAACACGCCAAGCGTGAGAATCACGAGCTAAACCACATTTCATGCAGAAAGGATGTAAGAAAATTAAAGCTCAACTACGCGACGCTCAGGAAAGGCGAAGAGTGACATAACCGTCGGGAGCACCCGAGGTTTCAGCTGAGATCTTAACGAGTTGCACACAGAAGGAGAAAGAGGACGGTGTAAACATCGGGCGCACCCAAATGTTTTTTAGCCGAAGCAAACAATTCTAACGCGTCTCACGCGATAGGAGGAAAGGTAGTGTGAACACTGGGACGTACCCAAATGTTTTTAACTGAAGCAATCAATCCTAATGTGTCTCATGCGAGATGAAAAGAAGTGGTGTGAACATTGGGACGCACTCGAAGGTTTTTAATCAAAGGGATCAATCCTAACACGTTTCACGCAAGAGGGGAAAAGGTGGTGTGAACATCGGGACGCACCTGAATGTTTTTAACCGAAGGGATTAATCCTAACGCGTCTCACGCGAGAAGAGAAAAGGTGGTGTGAACACTGGGACGCATCCGAATGTTTTTAACCGAAGCAATCAATCCTAACGCATCTCACGCGAGAGAAGAGGAGGTGGTGTGAACACTGGGACGCACCCGAATGTTTTTAGCCGAAAGGATCAATCCTAACGTGTCTCACGCGAGAGAAGAAGAGGTGTTGTGAACACCGGGACGCACCCGAATGTTTTTAACCAAAGTAATCAATCATAATCGTCTCATGCGAGAGAAGAAGAAGGTGGTGTGAACACTGGGACACACCCGAATGTTTTTAACTGAAGGGATCAATCCTAACGCATCTCACGCGAGAGAAGAAAAGGTGGTGTGAACACCAGGACGCACCCGAATGTTTTTAACCGAAGGGATCAATCCTAACGCGTCTTACACAAGAGGAGAAAAGGTGGTGTGAACACCGGGACGCACCCGAATGTTTTTAACCGAAGGGATCAATCCTAACGCGTCTCACGCGAGAGGAGAAAAGGTGGTGTGAACACCGGGACGCACCTGAATGTTTTTAACCGAAGCAATCAATCCTAACGCATCTCACGCGAGAGGAGAAGATGTGGTGTGAACATCGGGATGCAATTGAATGTTTTTAACCGAAGCAATCAAGCCTAACGCGTCTCACGCGAGAGGAGAAGATGTGGAAAGAACGATTCGAAGGGCACGAGTGATTTCACCTGGAATTCCTTTGAATGAACCGTACATACAATATCGTCTGCCTATGACAGAACATAATAATGAAGTAAACTATAATTCAGTCCAAACAAATTTGAATAAATACAATTAAACAAACAAATTTTAAACAAAACAAATGTGCTCACACAATAATAACAATTCTTATTTTTTTTCTTTTCTACTCTTTTATATTTTTTTTCACTTTTTCTTTGCGTTTCTGCTTTCTTTTTAACACTCATTTTTTTAATATACAACTCCTTATTTGATTTAAATCAATACCCACGATCAAAAACTCAAAAATTAAAATTGAAATTTAAAACTCAAAATGAAAATGAAAAAAAAACGAGACTAAAACTCATAAATTAAAATAATGATGAAAGAAAAATAAAACAAAATAAATTAGCAATGCACAAAATAGAAAACATAAAAAACACAAAAAAAAGAAAACAGATTGGATCACCGAAGGCCGCTCAGGCCTCGGCGATGCATGGTCGGGCTTCGATAGCGCCAGCCGGCCTTCGACAGCAACGAAGGACAGTTTGGTAAAACGCCACACCCGTGGCTCTTTAAAACACAAAAGACTCCTATTTTGATCTCACCCTAGGTTGGAAAACCCTTTTCCTTCTCTCTAAACCTCCATTCTCTCTAGATTTCCTCTTTTCTTGAGTTTACCCAACAGCCCTCACAAAAATTTCCTAAAACAACTTGTTTTCCTCTTCCTTTTGAACCGATTGAAAATTGTTTTGTTGAGGTTTGGGTTTTCTATTTGTTTTTTCCTCATTTTCTCACATCTTTGCCTAAACTTTTCTTATTCTCCTTTGATTTTTCATCCCCTCTTTATTTTCTCTCTCTTAGGGTTTGAAACTTAGGATTTCACATACTTTCACTCATTTTCTTCACTTTTTCTTCACTTTTCCATGGCTAGTGATAGGTTTCCATTCCAGAGCCCGCCATAGATATTGGTGTTGCCCTTGGCGTTGACATGGAGACGGAGGAAGCCGCTGCATTGCTTCCTCTCGCCGAGAGGCCTTTTGATGCGGCGACATATCAGCCGCATACACATGTGCCACCTCCTGGCGGTATCTTGAGATTCGAGGGCTTCATTCCTGATTAGACGAGGATACTCTATTGCGAGAGCCCATGGAGCATATCTCTGCTGACGCTTCCACGGTACACAACTCTTCCCCCATTTTACTTTGCGTACGTGTTAAAATATTGAGCTTGATGAACAAATCACTCATCCCTGCTGTACATATACTGATAAAACTTCCAATTGATAGGTGATCGCCAGGAGGATAGGCGACTACGACCTATCTTCGGCCGCGACGTTAGTATGAGTGGCTCCCCACAGAGGTTCGTACTTTGGTAGATGCTGCTGGTTTTGGGCCCTTTTGCTACAGGCTTATACAGATGAGAGCCGAGTCTTGGCTTTACGGGGCCCTGGTGTAGAGATGGTGGGACACCACTAGCTCATTTCACTTCTCTTTTACTGGGGAGATGACACTGATCCCATATACTTCTCGATGTTGACCGGTCTGTGGGTTGGGGTCGGCGGCCGAGTGCCTTTCGACCCAGATATGACTCAGTGCAGAGATGCACAACTCCAGCTTCTCGGGGCGATCCGGACACTACCAGCCATGGGATAGTGCGCTACGGCTGGTTCTTGGAGCACTTCTCCGGCATGCAGCCAGCTACTGCAGACGAGGTTGCCCAGTACACTCGTTGCTTCATCATATATCTTCTCGGTACTACCCTATTTACAAACAGGGAAAATACCGTGGGATTATACATTGTCGGAGCATTGGTATATCTTTCTCGGGTAGCAGATTAGGATTGGGGTGGCGCAGGTCTGGCGACCCTATACTGCTATATGAGCTCCGTCTCTCGCCGCAAGGCGGATTCACTCGACGGCTACTGGAGGGTTTGGGAGGTACATCCTACACTCACCTTTCTGATACACTTTATATTTTGTTCATGTTGCATTTCTTGCTTATTTGACCCATTTTCTCATGCTATTTATCTGTCTTTGATTTGCAGCTTTGGGTCTACATATTTCACTTCATTGGCCCCAGTTCCAATGAGGCCGATTGAGTTGTTGTACCACGCTCTTGGTACTACAACTCGCGATTTGAGCGGCGTCGCCTTGTAGATCGCATCTTCCTATATTTTCGCCGTTTCTTCGACACTTCACGGCGGATCAGGTATTGCATTGTTTCCCACATTATATGACATTTTTATATTGTTGTACTGTTGTACCATTGTACTATATCACATTGCCATTCCCATATTGCACTGACTTCTGACACTGCACCAATTCTGACATTGCATTGCCATTCTGACACTATACTGATATCTGACACTGCATTGATTTTCTAACATTACATTGATATTTGAAATTGCATTGATTTTCTCAGATTGATTGGCACCCTTGGCAGGCATTCTCCACATGTCGAGGGTGACCTACATTGCTACCTGGCATGCTTCTACGATGAGGATCCTGTTCAAGGGCCCTTTTGGTCAGGCATACTATCTGGGAGAGAGATTCATCCGTCAGACTCGGGGCATTGTTGACCCTGATATTCCACATCCTCCTCCTACTGACATGAGGGTAGTAAATGATTTACAGGATAGTCCTGAGCTTGACCTCCTGATGATAGGTGAGAACGGTGATTTTCACCATGAGCCCGGCGACTTCACAACTTTCTTGCGCACTCGGGTGATGGCACCTCTTACTCTAGGCGTGGCTCGAGCTGTACCAGAGGTTGTTGCTACTCCTGCTGTTAGGGCTGGCGATGCGCCCATTGGAGGTGCCCCTGCCACTGCTCCCATTCTTGGATTGCTTGTGCTTCCTATCAAGATTATGTACATGCGTCCAGATAGAGTGATTGAGCAGATCCCACTTGAGCCCATCAAGGAGAGAGATCGCAGACTTGTGTTTGCCCCTGGCGTTGAGCAGGTACACTTTCTTTTTATGCTAGTCCATGCTGTACTTTAGCTTATTCTCAGCCATTACTGTTTACTGTTCAATTACTTCTATCTGCTTTTCTCAGTTTCTATTCTTGTTTTGTAAATTCGCCGAGCATACGGTGACGAGCTCCTTCGGACGGTTGACCGTCTGCTCATCATGGTACGGAGGAGGCAGACTGCCTTAGTCACCCACGAGATTAAGGTACATTCTGTGTGTAGCCTACTGCCATCGTCATACTGTACACTTCTGATCATTCTTACTGATATCTGATATCCTTTTCAGCTTGAGCCGGCGCCAGTAGTGCCTGCAGGACCTTCTGCAGCCAGTAGGCAAAGACGAGGCCTAGTGATAGGTCGAGTGAGGCAGCGCTCGCCTTCCGAGGAGTCTTTTGACGGGTCCATGACCCTTGAGATGAGGGAGAGGTGATGGACCTACAGTCGAGCAGCCCCAGTGATGACCGCGATGCACCTCTTCCACAGCCGATGAGGAAAAAAGCGAGGATGGGCTATTGATGACGATGATGATTTTGCTTTACTTTGCTTTTGTTTTCGTTTTGTTATGTAGTTATAAAACTAGCTTCGGATTATCCTTTTGTTTTTCAAAAACTTTCTTTTATTTTGGTTGTATAAAACGATGATCGGGGTTGGGCCCACCAGCTATGAAAAGCAAGTTTTATTGAATGATTTCTTTGTTGAATGATCTCTTTGTGCAATATGATAAGCTACATTACCTTTGCTTTTGCAATCTTCGGAACAGTAAATGCCTTGCTCTTGGATTAATTCACGAACCAGATAATGACTTACAACCGATCAAAACATAAAATACAACTCGATAATGGAAAAACGAAATGAAAACAACTCGAAAAAGCTAATAAACACTTGGTACAAACAAAATAAAACTCAAAAGTACAATAGAAGTTCATTCGCACAGAGGCCAGATTTCACTGCAACAGACCTACACTGGGCCAGCATCAAGACTCGGTCGGGCTTCATTGATGTACGGCCAGCCATCAGTGTGATGTCGGTCAGTGCTGTCTAGGTGTCATGCTCAGTTTCTTCCTAAACTCTATAAATAATGCTCCCATGCTGCTTTTCTGGCAAACTCACAAGTTCTTAATATTTTGCTCTCAAAATGATGATGTTACTTGTCAACAGGCTTCGGGATTGGATAGTTGCTTTGGATGGCTCGGAAAAGGTAAATTTTCGTGGCTTTAGCCTAAACGTCCTCTTTCCTTTGAGCTGCACTTTTTTTGCTTTCCGTTCCTTTGTGCGGCGGCTAGGTGTTGGAACCCGATTACACATGTCTTTAGCTTTGGGGGACAAGAGATATACCCAACAATCGAAGAATTTCAAGTGCTAATAGAATCTCGGCGCAATGAGGAAATCGTATCTCAGCCCGTTTTTGGCCACATCCAAGCTTTGGGATGGATGTGTGGGCTCGCTCTACATGAGGCTTGATCTTTGGTTCATAATGGAGAACTGGATATCCCTAATCTGATTCATCGATTTTTTGAAACCGGCGACAGAGGCAATTTTCTTTGGTGGGTTTTTCGGCAACACGCTCTTTGTTTGTGTATGTTAGCACATTTCCTTCTTGCCCCTAGTTTTGGTGGATCCAACATTCGATTGGTCGAAGTGGTGCGAGGCCTGAAAGAGGGCAAGAGTTTCATTGGCTTGGTATTGGCCGAGACTTTGATGGGCCTAGACGCCTTCCATCAACGAGAGACTACCAAATTCGCAGGGAGTCCACTACTTCTTTAGGTAATGTTACCCACCTTTTCTTATATGTGTTTCTCACATCACTCGGTATTCCTGCTCTGTTTTTCTCTCAAAACCCTTTTCTCACTTTTCTCTCAACATACATCTCTCTATTCTTTAATCTCTCTTTTCTTTCATTCCTCTCCAGGTGTGGCTAATGGACAAGTTGAAGGTAGTGGACTCTTACCCCGCATACTCAGCTCGAGCATACTTTTTCCACCAACAGCTAGTGGATTTTTTGAATGAAGGATGGTGGTGCCACTGGATGTACAACAGGTCTCCTGTTGACATTTATTGGCATTGCCCCTGGCTTAATCTGATCGAAATGAGCTATAGCATGACTCGGCAACCTGGTATACAACTGATCGGCCTTACATACTGTGTATTCTATTTTCCGTTCCGGCTCAGGCGTCAGTTTGGACATGATAAGACTTGCCTACAGAAGGGGGTAGAGTACCCGGTTTCATTCCCCATCTGAGGTTCACATTTGGCTAGGTACCTCACTGCTTAGAGGACGAGAGAGCTTCTGGCTCCTGCCCCTAGTTTCAACAGAGCCCTTTTTGGCGAGTGCCTGACTTGGCTCGAAGATGAGGCACAATCCGGGCCCACTTTAGCATCAAAAGCTTCCACAAGCACAAGCGGGGGACGCAGGAACACCTGACTCATCTATGCCTATAGTTTATTGCTTTGATCTTGCTTTTTAAGTTTTATGAATGTAATGAAAGCAACTTTGATTTGTATCGAGAGTTGGGGAACTTTGTATTGAAATCAATGAAATTGAAGTTGTAAGCACTGAAAATTTTCTTTTTGGTCCAAAAATGGTCTAAGTTGTAAAAGTTAAAATTTGAACAAAAATAAACTTTTATTAAAACTTTTCAAAACCATTTTCGAAAAGGATCATTACTTGACACACATGGAGTCAATCCTCGAGATGTACAACCCCGAATCCGAAGATAACAAATTGCCCCTTGCCTGAATGACACTGCTCAGCACTGTAACCAGCTCTTCTCTTAGAGTAAGGATCATAACCAAACTTTTAAGTAAAGAATAGACAAAGATGACTTGATCAAACACATGGACATGACAGTTGATTTGGAGGTGTTTACGGCCGAACTTCAAGATGAAGTTGCTTACGTATCCCGAAGATGGGAATCAGGCCTTACGTAGTTCGGTTCTAGTTCACTCGAGTATTAACGCTCTCTTTTTATGCTCTGACTTTTGCCAAGGCCACCCTTTAGGGTTTTCAACCTTGCGAGCTCAGTTTTTCTTTATTTCCAATTTTTGTGCTCCAACTTTTGCCTAGGTCACCCTTCCGGGTTTTCGGCCTAGTGAGCCTCTCAAGGATAATATTTCTTCAATTTGTACATGTTGATCGGGAGGGAAAATTCTACGCTATCCAGGTCCATGAGAATAATTGCTCCACCTGACCAGATAGTTTTGATTATAAAAGGACCAGTCCAATTGGGTGTGAACTTGCCCCTAGGGTCATGGATGGAAGCTCGGTTGTCTTTCAACACCAAATCCCCTTCTTTGAGATTCCTGGACTTAACCTTCTTGTTAAAAGCCCTGGCAATCTTGCGTTGATAACCCTGAACATGATACAATGCTTTTAGCCTTCTCTCATCAAACAACATGAGTTCTTCAAACCTGCTCTGACATTCAGCTATAACCCGCAGCGACGAAACTTCTATTTTGATTGGCAGAACAGTTTCCATTCCATAGACAAGAGAATGCAGAGTTGCCCCTGTAAACGTCTAGAGTGAAGTTCTATAGCCCCAGAGTGCAAATGTCAATTTGTCTGGCCAATCCCTATAGGTCTCAACGATTTTCTACAAAATGTGCTTGATGTTCATGTTGGCGGCCTCAACAGCTCTGTTGGTTTGCGGCCAGTATGTAGATGACTTATGGAAAGCCACGTTGTATTTCTCCAACAAGTCGATCACTTTTTTTTTAAAATAGGAGCCATTATTTGAAATAATCTCGTTTGGGACTCCATATCAATAAATGATGTTATTTCAGATGAACTTAGCCACATGCGCTGCTTTGAACACTGTGTAGGACTAAGCTTCCACCCACTTAGTGAGTTAGTCAATTGCCACCAGAATGTATTCATGCCCATTTGACCCTTTCGGTGTGACTACGCCGATGACGTCGATTCCCCAGACTAAGAAAGGCCATGGTGAAGTCATGTTGTATAGCTTTGACGGCGGCATATTCATGCGATTATCATGAATTTGGCATTTGTGGCATCGCCGAACAAAACCGATACAATCCTCTTCCATAGTAAACCAGTAGTAACCTTGCCTGAGAATCTTCTGGGCTAACATTACTCCATTCATGTGCGTTCCATATTTTCCCCCATGGATGGCCTCCATTAGGTGCTTTGATTCCTTTGCGTCGACACAAAACTTGTGCATTCCCAAATGACCCCTCTTGTACAGTTTACCTCCACAAATGATGAATTGAACGGCCATCCGCCGTATTGCCCTCTTATCTTTGGCATTTGTCCTTGGTGGATAAACCTCATTTTCCAAGAAGTTCTAGATATCATAGAGCCAAGGGTTTTGATTTTGCGCTTTATCTATTGCAGCGATAGTTTCATAGGCCAGCGTATACCTCTGCTCAGTGATGATCGGACGTATCTGGACTCCAAGCGGAATGTCTATCATAGAAGATAGAGTTGATAAAGCATCGGTGAACCTGTTGTTCTCTCTTAGTAGATGCGTGAAGGTTAGCTTCTCAAACCTAGGAATTAGAACATCTAGGGTTTGGTGATAGATTTTCATCTTTTATTCTTTGACCTTCCAATCTCCTTTTGCTTGAGACACAACTAGGTTTGAGTCCCCGATGACGTCCAACCTTTTTGTCCCTAGTTCCAGGGCGGCTTCCAAACCAACGATACACGCCTCGTACTTTTTTTCGTTATTGGATACCTTGAATCGGAGTTTGAAGGCTAAGGGTATATGGGAATTGTTGGGTGCTATTAACAACACCCCTATCCCATAACTGTATTGATTAGACACTCCGTCAAAGTACATTGTCCAAATCCAAATCTCTTTCTCGACTTGGAGAATAGCTTCATCTGGGAATAGGTATTCTAGTTCTTTGTCCCCTTCCACTAGGTGATCTGCCAGAAACTCTGCTACAGCTCTCCCATTGACAGACTTGTGAGTAACATACTTTAGATCAAATTCAGAAAGGAGAAGCAGCCAATGAGCTAGCCTACCCGTAAGTGCTAGCTTCTCAAAGAGATATTTGATGGGATCTAATCTCGAAACCATAATTACGAAGTGAGCTAACAGGTAGTGCCTCAACTTCCTGGTAGCCCATACCAAGGCCAAGCAAGCTTTCTCCAACGGGGTGTAAAGGGTCTCGTAATCCAGCATTTTCTTGCTTAGGTAATAGATGGCTTTCTCCACCCTATCCTCAGCTTCCTGAGCAAGCATGCATCCCATCATTGTGTCTGTTATTGATAAATACAAAATCAAAGGCTTCCTCGGCTCTGGCGGCGACAACACAGGTAGATTCTAGAGGTATTGCTTGATTTGCTCAAAAGTGAATTGACACCGATCATCCCATCGGAATTTCTTTCCTTTCTTTAGGAGACCAAATAGTGGTTCACAAGTCAAGGTTAATTTTGAAATAATGAATTGCACTTTACCTAGAAAGCCTCACACTTCCTTTTCAATCCTTAGTGGTGGCATTTCTAGGATGGCCTTGATTTTGAAAGGATCTACCTCGATACCCCTTTATGTGATCAAGAAACCCAGCATTTTCCCTGCTATTACGCTAAAAGTACACTTCTGTGGATTCAATCTCAGTCTGTATTCCTTGATCCGTTGGAAGAATTTTTTCAAGGCGATGTAGTGGCCCTTTATTTCCTTGGACTTGACAATCATGTCGTCCATGTACACCTCGACCTCTTTATGGATCATGTCATGCAGAATTGTGGTTACAGCCCTTTGATAGATAGCCCCGGCATTCTTCAGCCCAAACGGCATCACCCGATAGCAGTAAGTTTCCCATGGCGTAGTGAAAGTAGTTTTCTCTCTATCCTCGGGTGCCATTAGAATCTGGTTATACCCGAAAAATCCATCTATGAAGGAGAGCAACGCATGGCCTGCGGTGAAGTCCATCAATTCATTGATGTGCGGCAGAGGGAAGTCGTCCTTCGGACTGGCTCTGTTCAGATATTTGAAGTCTACACACACCCGAATTCTGCCGTCTTTCTTCGGCATTGGAACAATGTTGGCCAACCAAGTCGGGTACTCAGATACTAGCAAAAACCCTGCGTCTATTTACTTGGTGACCCCTTCCTTAATCTTTAAAGCCAATCCAGGCGTATTCTCCGCAACTTCTATTTGATGGGTCGGGCCTCGGGGTCAAACGAGATCCGATGTTGTACAATCTCAGGATCGATTCCAGGCATGTCTTCGTAAGACTATGCGAAAACATCTTTGAAATCTTTTAATAAAGCGACTAAGCGTTCACGTTCCTCCGAAGACAACGTGGACTCGATCTGGACCAGACACGGATCTTTCTCAGTACCCACAATGATTTCATCAGTGAGGGGTTTTGCAAACCTCTCCTTTTCTCAATTAACGAAAATTTTCAAATGCAGAGGGATTCCTTTCTCATCGTTTTCATTAAAATTTTGAAAATCATGATCAATGCAATAAACAAGAGGCACAGAGAAATACTCAAAATCTGTAGTGGCATTCTCATTCACAAGGTCAAGCTCATCTAGTTCCTCGGTTACAACCGACTCAAAAAAAAGAAAGAGAAAATGACGACTTGGACAAAACCTTGGCATCCGGGTTATCAACCCTAGGAATACCGGACCCTGACTCAGAAGCACTATAATTTGATTCCGACTACACAGACTTTGTGAACTCAGATTCTGGCTCACTACCCGACTCAGAACTGCTAGACAGGTAGCCCTCCTCCAGCTGCCAAACGAGAGACGATGCTTCAGATGCATCCAAGATGTTGCTAGAAGGGTTCACACCTGGTTGGTCCCCGATCATGGAAACAGTCAAGTTATCCTCCAAGCTCTCTGAGTCGATCGGAGGATCCAAAAAGAGACATACCAGTGCTGCTCCTACTTGAAGCTCGTTACTGTCAGAATCACTTTATGTGCTCTTCGCAACTTCAGTGGTTAGTTCAATCTGTTCCTTTGTATCACTGTCTTGCAGCTGCAAGTCAAAGAAAATCTCAAAGCCGGGAACCCGTTGCTTCTCAGAGCTGAACCAGGGTTCAGGGAAATTACAAAATGGGAAGTCTTCTCCCTCCTGAACAAAATAACCATTCAGGGTTCCCCGAATTGGTCTATGCACAAGTTCATAGCGCTTCCAAGTCTGCTTAGCTCTGGTTCTTCTTGTCATCTCTTTCCCTTTCCTAACCCAGTCCTCTTTGGTGGGCATATAGCCAAGACCAAAGGCATGCGGGTTATGTGGCATATCGGCTAATGCAGTAACGTCCTTTCGGCCACTTTTCCCAGCCCCATTCCTGGCATGTGTTGGAGCTTGTTCAAGAAGTATACAAATTGGGCATTGACATACAAGCCGTCATCAATGGCCAAGTTATTCTGTATTACCCGGGCCTCAGCCAAGGTAAACCTTGAAAGGAAAACATCCTCTTCGCCATGCACAATCTTCAACACCGGTGTAGTGGCCTCTAGCGGAGGATGTATAGATGAATTCCCGAAGACTATAGCCACCCTTTTCCTATGAGGGTACTTCAACATTTGGTGGAGGGTGGAAGAGACAGTTTTCACTTAGTGCAGCCAGGGTCGCCCAAGTAGTAAGTTGAAAGTGGCCGGTATATCCAGGACATGGAATTCAATATCCTGTTGAGCTGGGCCAACCTGTACTCCGATCTGTACCGTTCCCGTTACCTCTTTGCTAGTATTGTCATACACCCGGATCACCTAGGATGTAGGCATGAAATCGGCCAGTTTCAGGCCAATAGCATAAGCCGTGCGACAAGGACATACGTTGATTGTTGACCCCGTGTCGACCAATACCACCGGCACCCACTTTTCTCGGCACTCCACAGATATGTATAGAGGTTTGTTATGTGTAGAGCCTTCCGGCGGCAGTTCCTTGTCCAAGAAGGTTAGAGTTGGCGCAGCACCTCCTAGGAAGACTAATCCCACTAGTTGTTCTGGGGTAGATGGACAACTTAGTTTTATCCATCGTTGACAGTATAGCCTGTCTGTGCACTCACGAAGCCATAAGAAGACCCCAAATGGGTATATCAGCTTGAATATTTTTTAACTGTTTCAACACAGCCTCTTCTTCCAACAAATTTTCTTTCTGTTTATTTACTTCTTTATCCTTTTTGGATGCCTCGGATTGGTCCAGATGCGGTGATTTGAAATATCGGTCACTTCTTGTCATATGGTCGATCTCTTCCACATACCAAGTGTCGTCAGGAAGGTCTTTACCCCAATCTTCATCAGTATGAGCCAGGTGTAGGTCATCGTCATCCCACCAGATTCCTTCGGCAGCCGACAAGCATTTGTCCGGCTCCATTGGGATTATCTTCTCATCACAAATCTCCCCCGTAAGATGTTGGGCTTTTCTAGCATTTCGGTTGTTTTCACCAATTTCTTGCTCAAAACGCTTCAATGTGACTTCTTGCTCTGTATGTACAGTGCTAGCAATGCTCAGCTCTTGAGCTAATTATTCTACACCAGTGTTTTCTGGCAATTTATCCTTCCCATTGGCTATTCCGGCCATTGCAGCGATTTTTGCTTTCTGTTTTTTTGGCTTCACTTCAGTTCCTCCATCTATATCGGGCTCATCACTTAGCCACCCAGAATTGTCTGTCGACCGATTCAGATCAAACCAATCAATATGCATGTCCTCTTGATCTTGCTCCTCAAAGAACTGCAAATTGTTTATGTCCTCCTCTAGTTTGGCCAGTTCATCTAATCCCTGACCTGGGCTATCCTCTCGAACTACACTGACCTCCATCCCAGTCGGCAACACCACTTCCGGCTTAGCTTGATCCACTGGCACAATATAATAGTACGGGGTTGTACACCCCTTCAGAAAAGTTCTCAGAGCCCTCGGGCAACGGACTGATATTTTCCACCAAAGCCGACCTCCCTTTATCTACCACTGTCACCACCACTGGTTCAGTTTGGAGTGTAGACGCATTCATCATACACAAGTCCGTGCTCCCAGGGATGAACAACGCCGGTTTGGGTAAATGGGAAGGGGTGATATATATACTGAGGTCATAAGGGATGGCTAGCGTGTGGATGAGTTTTATATGCCGGGGTGGAGGGACTTGGTTATGTGGTAGGAGAGGATTTGTAGTGAG
The DNA here is from genome assembly GCA_030407325.1 of Camellia japonica. Lineage (NCBI taxonomy): Eukaryota > Viridiplantae > Streptophyta > Magnoliopsida > Ericales > Theaceae > Camellia > Camellia japonica. The sequence goes on from JAPPVO010000007.1 coordinate 53,836,573, forward strand.
GTTGGGTTTTTGGGGAGGTGCTATCACCTTATTGTTGATGAGATCTTGAATCTCATGACGCAACCTATAGCATTGATCAGTGTCATAACCGTGCTGCTGGTGAAAGGCGTAATATTTGGCCGAGTTGTGTCTCGAGGGGAGAGAATCGGGTAGAGGGCGAGGCTTTAGCGGTTTAAGATGCCCCTTTTTGATTAGGACCCCTAGGGCTTTAGATAAAGGCATGTAGAGTGGGGTAAAGACCGTTTGAGATTGGGCCTGGCTGGTTGAGGTTTGTGGAGTTGTGTTAGATGTATTGGTGAAAGGGTTGGTAGTTTTGGGTGTGATGGAGACTATACTCACATCCGAAGGCTGTGTAGAGGTGCTACCACTCGCGGTTGCATTGGAACTGCGTGTAAAGGGCCTCTTGGGTTGTTCCTTCTCATCAACGATCAATTCTTGTTTCATCGCGTCCCCGATTTGAACCCTTATCTCATGGAGCTTAGCAAATGTAAACAGAGGCAAGACTATCATCTTCTGCAATAATCTCCTTTGCAGGTTGCGGAGCACCATTCTGATTTGATCCTTCTCGGATGGCCTGATAGTCATTATAGAGGCCTTGGCCCTCCATCTCGTTACAAAGTCCGAGAAGCCTTCCTTTGGCTCCTAACGGGTCGCTTCAAGATCACGGGTTGTGACCTCGATCTAGGTATTGTAGGAGTACTGCGTGATGAAGGCCTCAGCCATTTCTTCCCAGCTCCGTTTCACAAAGTCTTCTAACTTTGCATACTAGATGGCCACTATATCCGATAGGGTCCAGCCAAAAAGCGACAGCTTCTGAAGTCTGGTAAGGCCCATTGTCCGCAAAATATCTGAGAATAACCGCAGATGGACCATGGGGTCCCCGAAACCATCAAATCGGTCTATGTGTGGCATCTTGAATCTGTCCAGTAGAGTTACTGCAGAGTCTGTGTACCCATCCTCGATGTCAGGGATTGAGTTCATACCTGTACTTGCTTAAAGAGCTTTTCTAACGTGTTGACCTTCAATGCAGTGGGGTCGACCTTGAATTCAAATAGCGCCTCCGTTTGGTACACTGGTGCCTTGGAGGTCTGAGATGGGATCGGATCTATCGGAATGCCCAAATTCTCTTGGACATTGACAGTGACTCTGGGTGCTGGAATACCCACTGGAGGTGCATGGAAAGCAGAAGCCACTGCTTGCGGTGGTTGCTGTTGCTAGAGCCTATTTATCACTTCCACTTGGTGGGCTGTAACCTCAGCTTGGCGGACAACATCTAGCTGCATGGTTTCTATGGTCTGCTGGAGATGACGAAGCATGTCTTCCATGCTAACCGAGGGATGTTCAGCCATCAATTTGGCTAATACTCTCTCACTGGAGTGGAAATAGAAGACTGAGCCTAACTGGGCGCCGGTGAAGTAAAATGTGACTGCTGGACGGGTGAGTTATGCCTAACCCTCCTCCGTCTCGTAACTAGTGGAAGTAAAGCAAACACTGGCTGTCCCCTGACAAGATCCCCAGATCTATAAAGTCTTCTCACATGGGTCCAGAGTGCTTGGGGGGTAACAGGACTATCCGAAGCAATTGTGATTAATTACCTTGCAAAAAGAAATAAAGCAAAAAGAAAGCGAAAATCAAAAATCGCACAACACCTCAGCTCAGATACTAACAACACACAGTTGCAAACAGAAGCTGTAGGACTATTCTTAACACTAATTTCTGTCCCAAAAAAAAAACCAAACTGATGCCCAAACTTGCAACTGATACATACATTCTTGTAGAGTTTCACTCTAAAAGCACATACCAGTTAAGTGAGAGCCAAAACACCGCTATGATAGGGTAGGGTTACCCTATCCTAGTTTCGTCAGGAGCTAGGGTTTCACTACTCAAGCAAAGTGTTTTACACAATCTTGAATTCGGGTAAGCAACCTATCCTAGTTTGGAATAGTCTCTACGGCTTTCGATATGCAACTAGGCCGATTGGTCAAAAAAAGGGTACCTCAACAAGATTACCTAATATACCTCTCATACCTAACACCGAGAAGTGAAAGGAGGATCAAACGGTACAACGGTAGTCCAGATCCAAGGGTTATGTTCCCATCGTGGCAGAGCTCGTAACCGGTCAGCCTTTTGGCAAGCTTTTCCAAGTAAGCCTCCGGCAAACTGTTCAGGAATAGCAGATGGGAAACACTATGAGTTAGGACCATCGATGCAGATGCAAATGCAAATGCAAATAAACATATAAGTGTAGATAAAATTTCATATCATGAATTTCAAGTCAAGTTCTCTAAATCTCTAGCAGAGTTGCCAAAAACAGTAGGTCGGCTTTTTCGCGCCCATTTTTGGAAGGTTTGAAAAGAAGCCCTACAGTTTGGACTCACGCGGTTTTGAATTTAATCTCACAAGTGCAATGTGAAATTGATAATCACCAAAGAGTCCAAATCCGACAAATCTTTTGAAAAATTAATTTTGAATAAAAAATGTCAAAATTGGACTGCTTTGCTAGATACAGAGTCACCACCTAAATATTTTATTTTGGGAAAATTTAGGAAACCCATGACTTGTGCTAAAAGCCACGTGTCCGTCATCACCAAAGTTGCCTTGGTTCGGGAACTTAGGTACGAGAGGGGAAGGCCATGAATTGAGCACTCCCGCTCGCCCGATCAAAGATCGACCTCAACTAATCATGATATGATTTTTATCAACATTATATGCTCTTATTTTGGTTATTAGACTAGCTTTACTATGTGATGCGCACAAGCAAGTATAGACTAGTTTGCCCGAATTGGAACAATTCAATTTCATGCTTTGTTTTGTGAAAAAGTTTTGAATTTGCCACCTCAAGTGGGCTTAAAGTTTGCAAATTTGCCACTAAACAAAGTGGGCATAAAATGATTTGCCACTCAACAAAGTGGGCTTAAAACGTACATTCATTGAATCATTCCAAATCAAACAACAAGCCTTCATCCATAGGCATTCGAACAGTTTAACAAGTAAGCATTTAGCCTCATGGTAAGCATGCTAGTTATGGCAATCACTCACACTCATGCAAGTATGCTAAAGCATTAAAAACTCACCTTGTACTCTAAGCGAAAACAAAAACTAGTTAGAAAGATGCATGATCCTAACTATGCAACATGGCTAATGCAACACATGCGATATGCAATTATTAGGCTTGACTATTAATATGGCATATGGATTGATTTGATAACATGCGGTTAAACACGAATTCAAAGAAGTATTGAAATAACAATGTAGTTTGAATGATGCACCGAGCCTCAGTGCATGCAATATGAATGAATGGATACAAGAATAAGGTATGCTAATCGAAACATGTCTCCAATCTAACTATCAAAAGCGGGTAAATAAAAGGGAGAAAGACGTAGGGTTAGAAGACATATACATTATTACATTACGCTCTCACGAAGGAGAGTCCGAATGAATAAAGCTAACTAACTAATTAAGCTAAACTAAGCTAATTAAGCTAATTATTACAACACTTGAATAAATAGCTAAACTAATTAACTAATTATTACAATACTTGAAAGAATAATTAACTAACTATCTAAGCTAATTAATTAAAAGAAATTAACTAGGCTAAGCTAATTAAATATTACAACATCAACTAATTGCTACGACTGATTAACTAATTAAATATTACAACACAATTCACTATGCTAATGAAGCTATTAAATGATCAAATGCATTCGATATGAACACCAAGGAAGATGGACGGAGGTTGCATGCACATCGCCTAAAAGCTACTTTGTCTGCCTAGATTGCCTCTGTTTCACCTTAAGCCACTGTCTCTATTTTTGCAAAATTGCACTGCTAGCCACACACCAAGGGCCAGCCGTGCATTACTGATGGCCGGCCGGGCCTACAGAAGGCTGGCCGTGCATTGATTTGGTCCAAAACTCTGTTTTTGTGCTCTGAGGTGAAATCAGTGCATATAAAGCATTTTCAAGCTCTGTTTGTCCTTCATTCCTTCTTTGTCATGCGAAAGCCTCAAGAGAAGGTTGGGATTGACTCCAAAACCATCAATGAGCGATATGATCGCTTGATGATCTCGGATATCATTTTGGACCAAAAATCAATAAATGTAATGCAAATGGACCACCTCTCCATTTTTGTCATAGAATGAACTCAAAAAAGGAAGTTGGGACACTTCGAGGATATCAAAAACACCATGAATTGATGCTTGATGACCCTTGACACAAGAAACTTGGCATAACATCCGGCCAAGTTCAAGCTATTAAAGCCATTTTCTTTAAGTGTGTTGGTCCAAGTTTTAAACCAATTGTTTTAGTCATTGCCATTCATTAGTCCATTTGTCCAAATATGATGTTAAAGTCCTCCAAACAAGAAATGATGTCAAACAAGAGGTCCTTCCAAGACATGAGAATGAGACTACACCATTGACGATGAATCTCCAAAGATATTAAGCCACTAAGTGTAGGTCTCCTTTACATGCATTGAGCAACCTCAATTGGTTGAAACCATTCTCATGAATGAAAGATATGGAATGATTGATTGATTAGTAAACTTAGGCTCCAAACATGGAAAATGAACAAAGAAAGCATAATAAACAAAGGGTATGCTAACTTATGAGACCCCAAGTGTATTAAACAAGGTATAAACCAATTGAAAAAGCCTAGACAACCTCAAAACAGTCCTAAATACATGCAAATCAGAGGTGAAACATGCATGAAAGGGGGTTAAAAAGCTAGACAATAAAGATGAGAATTAAGGCTAGTAAACAAGGATAAGGAGGGGTGGCTAACCCCTCCATTTTTGAAGCTTCAAAACATGGTTTTTAGCATTTTCAAACCTCTGAAAATCAGTGTAAATATCAAAGGAAAAGGGTGAAAAAGAGAAGGTTTGAATTATAAATAAAGGTGTAGACAGAGCAAGCTCTATTTACCCTTTTGGTAACTCTTTAAACCCAACTCCAACACTTCAAACAATCTCAAATCCAACCAAAACAACAAGAATTATGAAGTATTTAGGACTGATGGCCTTCCATATTTTTTTGGTTCAAACTCAGCTCAGGGTGAGAAATGGTCCAAAAATGAAACCTAAGGGTTCAAACAAGGTAAATGTTGAAAATGTGAGGTTATTTCGGAAGCCTAACTGATTCCGAATCGCTGCAAGTCATAATTCAACTTTCATCATTGAGTGCATTAAACCAAGCGTCTGAGTCTTGTGGGCATTCAAAAATGGGGTGTCTACAGCCTCCCGAGGAGTTTCCGAAAGTCTTTCTATGGTCAAGTTTTTGTGGACAGTGTTGTGACTTAGTTAATGAACAAGTTTTAAGTTCTATCTTCTTTTCTTTTGTTTGGAGAAGTTTATGTTTCTTTTGTATGTATGGCTGACGTCATATTATATGTAAATATAAGTTAATTTTTTTGTCTTATATAAGTCTGCACAGCTCTATGGACTATTATATTTTCGTTATTTACTTCCGTTAGCCCCTTAATTTGTTAATCTATTCAGAGGCCTTCAATAATCCTAGGATTATTGGCCGAACATGATGCTAAACCTATAGGATGGGTTTGGGTCGTGACATCTTCCTACTACAAAACATGTTCCCCATCTTCTACAACCATTGCGACCCAACCACTTCGTGGTGTAGTGATAGTGGTGGCCAACAGTAGTGATAGTGACAACGAACGACGACAATGGAAGTAAGGAGAAGAGCGAAAGCAGATGAAATGGGTGTTAGGGTTAGTGTTTTTAGGTTTTTGGTGTAAAAAGAATGATGAAGGTTAGGGATGAGGGTAATAAAAAAATTAAAGAAATCATAAAAAAAAAATTAAAAAAAATTAGATTCTAAGGTTGTATGGAGTTAAACTTGCGGTGTAAGTAAAATTTCCTCTGTCTATAAAGACATGTTTTTACAAAATGACCAAATTGCCCCTACACATTTATACATATTTCTCACACTTTATTTGTTTTAGACTTCAAACCCGTTTCTCTCTCTTTCTCACCCCCCCTCTCTCTCTCTATATATATATGTATATATCTCACCTCTACCACAACTTCTTCTCTCTCTTCTCTCTATCTCTCATTTCCTTGACAGTACCTCTTCATTTTACCGATGTACCTCTTCCTCTCCATCGCCCTCTACTGTAGCACAAGCTTTGTCGCGAACTAGAAGATGTGCTCATTGGTGATTCGTCATTAGGAAGTCTCAGATTCTTGTTCAACACCACCTTCGTCGTCGCAAATCTGAGCAAATCTATCATCGATCGTAGATTTGATGAACTGCAATTGTGGACTCACATGAAGGTCTTGTACTTCCAATAGATATCCATCAACAACAAGAGGCTTTGATATATATATATATATATATAGGGTGAATTACACTAACAGTCCCTATAGTTTGGGCATTGTGTCATTTTGGTTCCTGACTTTTAAATTGTGATATATTTGACACTGAATTTTGAATCTTGTTCCAAATAAGGACAATTGAAGATACCACTGCTCAATTTCAAGGGCAAAGTTGTCAATTTAATAAAATATAAACTAATTTGATAAAAATAAATATCAAAAAAATATTTTTCAATTTTTAAAAACTATTTCAACCCACTAAAGATAAAATTATGTAAAATTGATAAATTGTTTAGACATTTATTTATTATTATTTTTACCAAATTAATTTTTATTATGTGTTTGGATGGTGATCATTTAATGGGTGGTTGTTTTTATTTTCATTAAATAGTTTCTATTTTTCCAAAAGTTAAAGATGGCGACAACTTTGATATCATTATTAAACCAATCCATTAAATCAAAAAATTCAAAACTAAAAACATTTCATATATTAAATATATCGATTACACATTAAAAGCTAACAACCACCCATTACATGATCATCATCCAAACACATAATAAAAATTAATTTGGTAAAATATATAAATAAATAAATGTCTAAAAGATTTATCAATTTTACATGATTTTATCTTTGGTGGTAGAAATTATTTTTAAAAAATCAAAAATATTTTTTTGACATTTATTTTTGTCAAATTAGTTTATATTTTATTAAATTGATAACTTTGCCTTTGAAATTGGGTAATTGTATTTTCAATTATCCTTATTTGGAACAAGATTAAAAATTCAGGGTTAAATGTGTCACAATTGAAAAGTCAGAGATTAAAGTGACATAAGTCCCAAACTATAGGGTTTGTTAGTGTAATTCGCCTATATATCTATGTGTGTGCGCGTGCGGGGATATGTATGTACATGTTGAATTACTTTATTTATTTATTATTCGTTGGTTCCAAAGGAAATGATATGAGAGTGACTAGTCTTATTATATACATGTTTATATTAAAACCATGATTGCTCTGCAACACTTATATATATCATAAGGTTTTTTATTTTTTACTTTTTTATTATAAATAAATAGTTTTGATTTGATAAATATTTTATTTTGAAATCTATTTATGTTTGATTCTGAAATTAGTGGAGTTGATTTGTTTGTATTTGTATTTGTATTTGATCTGTTTGTGTTTGATTTAAATAGATGAAAAAATGAGTTGATTTGTTGATTGAGGTGAGATTAATATTTGATCTGTATATTCAACTGTAGATCTGTATGTATGAATATTTATTTTTTTGATATCTCTTTGATTTTTTTTATTTCTCTCTCCTCCACTCCACTTTGTAATCTCTCTATATGTGTGTGTGTGTGTAGATTTAAATAGATAAGGGAAAAATTGATCAGATAATAAAATTTGGACAAATATTTGAACAGATGAGGGAGAAAAATTGAATAGATAGCCAAAAAATTTAAACAAATAGTCAAAAAAATTTAACATATAGATGTAAATTTAAACAGATAGAAAATAATTTGAATAGATAGTCAAAAAAACAACAAATAAATTAAGGATAAAATTGAAAACAAAATGTCCTCCAAAATAATAAAAAAAGATTTCTCACCAAATTATTTCACAAATGATGGATTTTTAACCAATAAAAAATATCCATTAAACCCAATTTTTATACCCTCCTTAGATTGGATTTATCACCAATTTTCTCTTTTTTTTATTATTATTCTTATTATATTTCAATAGACTGAGATGTGCCAATGCAACCTAATTTTGACAAGGTTTAATTAATTAGTTTTAAAAATCATCAATAAGACAAAACTAGAAGACCTAAGTAAGTGTTATGACTTCATCCCACCCCACACAAGATAGTAGTTATGACCGACCAGTAATACCTGACAACCAAAGGCCTAACAAGACAAGACAATGCTGGACTAAAACATTGAGGCATGTGCGGAAAAACAACATTGTCCATTAATTACCAAGAGTCCATCCAGAGCCTATGTATAAGTCATATGATCCAAAACAAGTAACTTTATTTATTTATCTTTGACATTTACAAGCTCAACATCTAAAAGGAAAGTACAACATTTACAAATATATAACCAACAAAAACCAAAACTCGAAGACAAGATCTTCGTCTGAAAGCTCCAACTTCCAAAAATAGAAAAAGAAAAGAAAAATACTTCTAATTTGATCTCATATCCATAACAGGATCCTTGCCATCACCTACATACATATAGATGAGAGGGATAAGCTAAAGCCCAGTGAAAAGCAATATAGTAAAGTAGTAAATGAATGAACATCAACAAGCTTTATTAAAACCAAGCATATGAACATTTTGAACATAATATAGCTTTTCAAGTAAAACAAGCTTATCTTATGACATATACATAGCGATGATCATTCTCAAGGCACTTCGAATCAAGAGTTAAGAGGCCACAACCGGTGGTAGAACTTAGTTAGCAAGAGGTTATTGGTATGATTCCCAATAACAAACAAGTTTCAAGATGTCATCTTAATATATGATATAAAAATATATGATGTTCATTCATAACAAAACAATAGCATAATCTTTCTAAACATATCATATGTTTGTATTTCGAATCATGGTTTAAAAGAATATAACTATACTACACTACTACTCACAATTGGCTTCTTGCTCAAGGCTTAACTTCTTTAAGACTTGGTCTACAAAACAAGTACAAGACATTGAACTTTCTAAACATAAACAAGGCACATCAGTTTTTAACATAAGTTTCCTTTCTTATTTTAACTTATTTTAGGTTGGTTTCTAAGTGCATTTGACTTTCAAATAGGTTCAAAACGCAAGTAGGGGGCCCGAGGGTCGAAGAAAATAAAAGAAACCAAAAACAGGCACCTCTCCTGAATTCTGCATGTGTAGTGGAAAAGGGCCACATGTGCGGAAACCTGGCCACACGTGCGAGACGTGCGTGCAATTACTTCAGAATCAACTTTGGGTAGAAGGTAGTTGGTCGCACGTGCGGAGGGTGTGCCGCACATGCTGAAGCTGGTCTTCGCTGTTCTAGGGTTGCCAAACTCAATTTCTAAGATTTCAAAACCCAAAACTTGTTCTATAACATCCTAATATACATATATATGATGAAAAGCTAATAAAAACTCATGAATATGCATTGATTTGTGGATTAAACAAATGAAAGATAGATTGAATTCAAGTTTTAAATCTTTTTAAACCTTTCTTTTATTCAGTGCTTTCAATCCTCCAAAATCAAGTTCTAAAGCTCCCTAATCATGAATAAGTGATGCAAGTTCTTAGTACAACAATTGTTTTGCTCAAATCTTATATAAAACTAATTCAAAATATAGTTTTTCCATGAATTCTTCAAGCTCTTTCTAGTTTTCAAACTTTCCTATTTCTTTTTCATTACAACCTTCCAAAACTTATTCCTAATCAATTTTTAGCTAGGTTTTTCTATGGGATTATGGAAGAGGGTCAAGTTTCTTACATTGTAATGATTTTCTTTAGATTTTTAGGCTTGAATATCTATCTCCTTTGAATTTTCTCCCTTTTCTCCTTCTTTTTCTTGTTTTCTTCTTCTTCTTCCTTTTCCGCTTGTTAGTTCTTGATTCCTTCAGCTTCTTCTTCATTTTTGTCATGTAGAACTTAAGATTTTATTGTGTGTAGCTAGGGCAAGGTTGCAACATCATTAACTAGCTAATCTTGCTTACTTAGATTAACTAATCTAGGTTAGAACTAATTAACCAAGCTTATGTTTAATCCTACTTAAGCTAATTAATCATACTTAATTATCACTAATCCTAATTAGCAAATTAGCAAATAGCATAATATGGTCAAGTTTATTAGACTATGGTTTTTAAGCTCCTCACTTAAGGTTTAGGCATACCCTATGGTTCTCAAATCAAGCTCTAAACTTTCCCTAACTCAAAACACATAACAAAACAAATTTCTAACATAACCTTCCACACTTTTTTCCTCATTCTATCACTAGCAAGCCCTAAGTCATACAAGCACACAACATATAACATGAATACATGAACAATTAAATATATATGATTTATGAATGGATTTGGTTGTCATAGTAAGCTTGAAAATCTCAAGGCCTTTAACCATCCAGTTAGATTTTTTATTTTTTAATTAGAAAAAAACACATGATCTAGGTGACGTGAGAGAAAAATAACTTCACAAACTCTCATATTACCATTTGGAGGATTTACGTGTACATCCTAATAGGTAAACTTATTATTCGATAGGTCATGTGAGAACTAATGAAGTTTTTCATTAAACACTGTTAAAAAATGTCATTAATTGTTAATTTTTAATGACAATTTGAATTTTTTGTCACAAAAACTGTCACTAATTATAAGTTTTAGCGGCAGTTTAAAAAAAAATCGTCAAAAAAAGTCACTAATTTCTAACTTTCAGCAGCAATTCGAAAAAATTGTTGCAAAAAATGTCACTAATTGTAAATTTTAGCGACAACTTACGAAAATTATGGCAAAAAAAGTCATAATTGTCAATTTTTAGCGACATATTGTAGGCACCCTATTTTGACCGACCCTAACACTTAGGCGCTTTCTTTTGATTACCCGATGATGAAAATAAGAATATGCCATCTCACAAAATTCTCAGTGAAAAGATGGAATGCAAACTTTAATTTCAACTTACACTCGTTTTTTGTCAAATTATTTTAGATCCATTTTCTATTTTCTTTTACTTTTTTTTATTATATATAATATAATATTATATATATATAGTATGTTATATTATATAATATTTTATTTATTCGGTGTCGTGGTTTCACTCACGCATGATACTTTTGTGTATATATATATTAAATATTAAATATTTTATATATTATAGATTATTCCTCCTTTGAAACTCTCCAGCCTCCTACTGTTTGTTTGTTTGTTTTTTTTTTTTTTTTTAAATTTTCTTTTGCTTTAAGACCTGCTTTGGTCAAATTATATTACATATTTGGCTTGCTAAAATATGTTTTATTAGTCCATGTATTTTGTTACTTTATAATTTTATATATTTGTGTGTTTTTATATATATATTTTGGGTATTTGTACATATATTTATGCTAATAATACCTTTTATATATTATTATATTGTAAAGTGCATAGTGATTTTACTGTGCATAGTAAAATCACTATGCACCTTTTGAAATCAGCTCCTTCCACCGTTTGTTTTTTTGTCATTTTCTTAATTTTATTTTCTATAAAAGAGAGATCAGAGAATTGAGAGGAAAACAGATCAGAGAATTGAGAGGAAAAATGATCAAAAGATTGAGATGAAAAAGAATCAGAAAGAAAAGAAAAGAAGGAAAATTAGTTTTTGAGAGAGAGAGAAAATAAAATATTTTCTTAGATATTTTATTTTTCTAAATCAAACTTTTATTTCCATACACCATTCAAAAATCAACCATTAAAGCTATAATTCCAAATTTTGGACTGAGAATTGAGAACACATTCCACAGCTTTGAGGGCAATCAAAAAGAAGTTTGTAAATCAGAAAATTCATCATTTTCCCGAAAGGTGAATTTTCACGGGCTTTTATTTAATTTAAAATATGATATAACTTGTTTAAATACTTCATTTATATCTTTTTATAACTGTTTTATTGCTCTAACAAGAAGGTTGCACCACCCACATATCTGCTATAATTTACTATTGTACATAAAGTGTTTGTAATTTATTACTTTAAATAAAATGTTGTAGTTTACTACTTATAAATTGTCATAATTTTACCACTTTAAATGGTCGGTAGAACCACCTAATTTGTTAAAGATGTCACCCCACCGGATGAATAGTGATCGGTGGTGAATAGTAAGCTCTGGCGGTGAATAGTAACCTTCGGATGTAAATAGTAACCCCGACAATGAATAATACATCCGGCGATGAATAATAACCCCGACGATGAATAGTACCTCCGGTGATGAATAGTAACCGCAGACGAAAAATGCCCAGTAAGATGAATAACGACCAAGAAGGGTGAATAGTAATTGTCGTGGTGAATAGTATTGTCAACGGTAAATAGTGCCCCGGGATGAATAGCGCTCCTGTAAAATAAGTTTTCCCAGACAAAATAGAGCAGTCTTCCTGCTTCAAGTGGAACAGTTTCTGGTGGTTTCCAAGGCATATGAAGCTTTTTTTTTTTTCTTTTGTTTATTTTATTTTGAGTGTCTTGTGAGGTTTTTATTTTGTTGTAATATTCCCTTTTCTCTCTCTCATTTGGTTTGTAATAATTTATTCAAAGTGTTGTAATAATTTCCCGCTCTGCTCCTTTCTATCCTGGTCTTTTATTTGCTTTCTTTATTTGTGAATATGCATCATATTTTGTTTTTCGTTATATCCATGCTTCGTATCCATGTTTCATGCATCTTGATTCAGCTAAGTTTGCATTTGCGGATTTAATAAATTCCTATGTGATTATGTTTTGAGATGATTCACCTGTCATATCTTAGAAGTTGAATCTTTAGTTGCATCTCATAAGTGAATTACATTAGAATTTTGTGTACAAGATTATGCATGATTTACTAACTTTGTTTTATAACTTGTTCGCGGGATGACAAACATGTAAGTTTTTATGCTTTAACATCCCGTTTGTGTGTGTTTTTCTTATTATGTTTAAGCATCCTACGATGTGGCTACTTTCTTACTTGATATAACTGTATGAATGCCAATGGATGGAGGTTGTGTCGCTTAATTTGGAATAATGTTGATTGTTCATGTTTGTGAATTCAATTTATTTGGGTTGTACATCTTCAAAACTCTTTCAAAATATATGAAATAAAATTATTCCAAAATAAATGATATAGTCTATACTTGTATGTTTTACATAGTAATTTTTAGGATTTATTAAATAATTGAAATATGAACATATAAAGTAAATAAAATTCATATCATGGTTTAGTAAAGGTCGATCTTTTGATCGGGGTGAGCGGGGGTGCTCAATTAATGACATTCCCCTCTTATACCTAGGTTCTGAACCGAGACAACTTTGGTTATGACGAACAGTGGCCTTGGCACGAGTCATGGGTTTCCTAATTTCTCAAAAATATTAGGTGGTGACTCTAAGCTCTGATGACGTAGTCCATTTTTGGCAAAAGGTTTTGTAATAAAATGAATTTTCTAAAAGTTTCAAAATTTGAACTCTCATCTATGTTTTACATTGCACTAGTGAGACTAGATCAACGAAATCGAGGGTCCGAACTGTTTAACACGCGCGGGTATCCCCCAAGACATGTTATACATATGTAAAAAATCATTATAAAAAATTATTTTTAGTGATGATTTTATTAGAACTTATTTTCAATAGGACTTAATGGGAGTTAAATCCAACTATTAGGATCTATTGGTAGTTTACCCTTATAATTATTTAGCTATAGTGTGTTTAAAATACAATAAACTTATTATTATATTACTTGTCATAGCTACAATTATTGAGAGAGAGCGTGTTTAAAATACAATCAAGTAATTTTCATATTAAAAAATAGTTCTTCTATTTGCAGATAAATTAGTGACAGAAGAGGACACAATTTTTTTACATGGATATGACTAGGGTAATTTACACCAAACCAATGGGCCGGGCTAAATCAATATGGGCCTTAATTTTGGGCCGACCTGATGACTAGCTGACTTGAATGTTAGGGCCGAGCTCCGGAGTTTCGACAAGATAAACAACGCGTGCACTTTTGCCGAGCATAATTGGCCCTATAACATTGACTGGACTGAAAGGACCAACTTAGTCTTTGATCGGAACGGAGAAATTGGCAAAGTTGTGCACCAGGCAAGGTCAGTATGGCGTTAGTGTTTTTGCTCAATGGTCTCACCTGAAGTTAGTAAGACTCAGTCAGTGCAATTAAACAATTGACATGCAATTGGACTAGCGGTTTATGTAGTTCAGTTGCCGGCTTGGGAGTTAGGCCGTTTCACTTGGACTTCAATGATAAGGGTGTTAAAGGATGAGCTTTATCATTTAAGAAGATGACTCCTAGTGATACTTTATGAAGATGAATTAGAATCCTACTAGGATTACCATTTGAAAGACAGAAAAGCTCAAAGTCAACCTAGAACAAGGTAATACATTTTTATTTATAGAATTGATTGAGAGGTTTTTCCCATACTGATTTTAAGAACTGACTTAAGTATCCGAGAGGTTTTCCAACACACATTCACCGGTAAGCTCACTTGAATTGTGATTTTAGGTATACGACACTGTTTAAGAGTTCAGACTTGATCACAAGGAGTATGTGTGCGACGAATATTTCGTATTCATACAATGACACTTACATATAGTGAAATCTATCTCATATAAAAAAGATTGTGTTTGATTCTATAATCGATTTATGTATTTAATTTTTTTTTTTCTATTTGAAAACTTGTATCCTTAATTAGTTGTGTAAGTTGCTATTTGGCTCTCAAGTACCTCTTATTGGCAAATATATACAACAATAGGAATGATTAAAAATAAATAAAAAATAAAAGAAAAGAAAGTTGATTAAGATGTTTTGGTTAAGTAGATGATTAAGATGTTGCTGCTTTAAAAAAAAAAAAAAAACGTGTTGGTTTGGTAGTATGGCTATTGCTGATAGGAAACTTCAAGAAGAAAACAAAGTTGGATTTGGAGTGTGGTTGAAGCTTTGAGAATCCTTAATATGGGTAATTAAATGGGTTGTTAAATGGCTCGCGGATGAAACATTTGATATTACTCAATTGGTTTCATGATCTGTCCTAGTTTGTTTGAGTATTCAACTTATAAAAGATAATTTAGGATTTTAAAATAAAGATTTGTAACTCGAGTCCGCCTATGAACTCGACCCGTAAGAGCCCACATAGGTAAATTTAACCCGACCATCCCATTAGCCCACCTCAAACTATTTCGTCCATTTTTTTTTATTTTAAATATGTATCAAAAAGAATTAACACTGTTCAATTCAAATTTAATCCATTAACATACATTGACAATATTTTATATATATATATACACGTGTGTGTATTATAATTTATATACATGGAGTTTCAGGATTTGAATGGAATAAAAAATAGCAACAACTAATCATATCCCTCGTAGATATTATAAATAAAATTATATTACGTTACTTGATTATTTTTTAATTATATGAAATGCAAAAAAGTACAAAGGTAAAAAAAAAAAAAAGAATACTTGATTTATGTTGGAAGGTAGAAAAGAAAATTAACTAATGAAAATATGAAAAATATGTAGTCTGGTTTGGTTTGATTTTGACTTTTAAAATTTGGACTTATGGATGAGATGTGATTTTCATTTTTTAAATAAGTCCGGCCTGTACCAGCCTGTTAACTGATCAAAACTCAAAAATCTCAATTAATATATAATATTTTGACACAATAATTATGAGTTGAATAAGCTCACCTCGTTCTATTGATAACCCCTAATTAGACATGTTGGGGCTCCTCTTCTTTTGTCCAAAACTACTTCCCTCCTCCACACACATATAGTAAAAAAATTAATCGATAATAAAAATGAATTTTCAAAACCAACACACACAAATAATAAAAAATTATTAAATAGTCTCGGACTATTATTTTGTGGTATTTTCTACTCTTGATCAATACAAAATTGTAATTCAAATTGAGTTATTATTTAACAAACGTCAGTTATCATATTGTCGGCTTTTTTGGCTTTCGAAGGTTAATTTTGTAATTTTAAGCGTACCAGCAAGGATCAATCAGTCATTACAGAAGATTAATTGCCAACCAATTATCAGACGATTGTGTTTTAGTTCTTTCAGCCTCAATGAAGATGACTTTTACTGGTAACTTGTTTAGGAGAATTTAGTAAATAACAATTAAGTAAAGAATAATTTCAGAATTTCATAAGTAAAATGAAAAACTTACAATGATTTGATCCAGCCTCGTAAAGGTTTACAGCAACAAGCTATTTGAAACTACTCCTATGAGTAAAGTGTAGTACATGAATCTGAAGTACAGAAATGTAAAGAACTGTAAAAACTGGAAGGAAACACAAAGTAAATAAAACAGATCCTTTATTCTGGGGCCTTCTTTGCTATTTATACTTCTCAATGATAACCGTCAAAGTGGGTTTCTAACCGTCAAAATGTCCTCCCATGATTGCTGAACTTGCTCTCTCATAGTCAGTCCCACTATGCCACATTTGTAGTTAGGCTTCCCTCCTGATTTTGAATTTGAACTTTGTGAGTAACCGTTAGGCCACATCACCTTATATCCCTTGATTGTTTTAGTGTTACGCAGATCCATTATTATCAATATGGGCTGACACGTGTCTGACTTCGATTGGCAACTTGTATTAACTCCCTAAATTGCCCCATTCATGCCACGTGTTGAATTGTGATTGGCTTTTACAATTTTTATAGCCAACATTATCCCCTGCACTAATATACCCAATACTTGGTGATATTAGTGGATCAAGGCACTTTACCTGCGTTCTAGGATGTGCATGGGCTTTGTATCTTCTTAGAATTGCAACCGACGTCTATCATTGCAATGTTTGTACTATATTAAATTCTCTTCTACTCCTTGAACATTTCCTATTATCTGAGCATTCAAAAAGACTGATACAATCCTCATGGCCAAACAAACCTTTTCTTACATTGATCGAGCATACGAGGAGTCTATGGAAGATGATTATAGGCCTCGAAAGAATCTCAATGCATTTATTGATTACACCTATCCGCCTCCATTTATGCAAGTTATGGAAGCTTTTGCAACGTACCAACCTCTAGACCCGACGTTTGCCAATTACGAACCCTTAGATCAAGCATTTGCAAAAATGGATCTTGGAAACTCTTCGTCTGCCCCATCATCTTCTACATGGGACACAGCTGCTTCTTCCTCTACCCCACCAACCTCTGCATGGGACACAACTGCTCCTTCTTCCTCCAGGTCTACTGGCTGGGGAAGCTGGCCAGAACCTGATGAATCCAAGCTAAGAGAGCGAATTCACCATCGATTCGTCGAATTCACTGATCCTCTATCTATCCCTCTTTTTGCTCGGAGCTTGGTGGTTTGCCCCTATGTATCCATCAATTGTCGACACATCTTAGAGGACAACTTACTTGTAGCGTGGTACACATCTTCCATGCCTATGAAGATAGTGAGAACAATTCCTCGTCTAGAGGAAGCACAAGGATACAACCCGTCATTCTTAGCCAGGAAAGAAAAATTTTGTACTTCTAACTGGCTTGAATGTGTGAATAACCCCCAGTTCCCTTCTTCGTTTGGGATGGACCCTCCTGCACCTCCTCTTCCTCAAAACCCTCACTGGATGGAAGAACTGAAACATACTCTCTTTAAGAATCAGTTTCTTCCTTCCTACCAACCTCCAGATCTTCCACTATATTTGAGTGATACCAAGATCAGCTTTTGCTTGTAGCCTTTTCTCACTTGCCCTTCAATGCTCTTGGAGGTGATATTCCTCTTAAGAACTTTCAATGGGCTTGTGACATTATGACTCGGGGTCATGTCCTCAACCCCATTGCTCAAACAGAACTTTAGATGTTTTTGGATCAACTCCCACTTTTTCTCCAATGGTACAAAACTTCTTTGGCTACCACTCAATCTTTGGACAAAATCTCGGCCCATCGAATTCAAACCCAGTATGAAGCAGAGAATCTTATCAATGAATATAGTGACTTCAAGAATAGAGATTCTGCATACTGGGATGATCTAGATATGGATGAGATGGAACAAGGATTGAAGGAAATGGAGTTCGAAATGAAAGATGACCAACTCTTCCATCAAATAAGAACATATCAATTATAGCAACCCAGCTTGGATAGGATAGAGGACAGAATAAAAAAGGAACATAAATTCATCGACCACTGTTAGAGCAAATTTCATGACCTTGTTATTCTATCTATTCCTTATTTTTAGGAAATTGAATTTGTAACCAAGAAGGCTTTTAATGTAATTATTTTCATATCAATAGAGTTAGGTTTTTCTTTCTTTATTTGACATGGTCTGGTTTTATATTCCAATTGCATACTTTTAACCATTCTTATTCGCCCAAATCAAACAAAATCAGAGCTTTGAATTTACCAATTTTGTCCTTCGAAATCTGATTTGAACATTTCCAATGGAATACTGGAAACCTAATTTGAATATCTCCAACATATGGAGTATAATTGACAATCCTTGCCTTAAGTCTTCTCATTTCAATCATAAGGTTAACACAATCAACAACTTCGAATTAACTATCTTTGCTTCGAAAAAAACAGTCTACGTATTTCAAAGTATGGACACTTCCCTTAGGGATTGCACTGTTTTATTCCAAAAGAGTGAGTCCCTTTGGGTTCTTTCACTGTTTAACCAAATGTTGGTTTTTGCAACTTTGAAGTCTAAAACAAACAAATTCTAGCTGCAGAGTATTTCAAAGTTTACTTCGAAGGATTTTATGTTCAACAAGAAACTTAAAAGCAAGTCTTTAATCCCCTTGAAGCAAAGAAAAACCTGAGCATTCTTGTACTATTTGTTAATCATGTTGTTTAATTTTGATGATGTCTAAAACATTAATTGAAAATTTGTAAATAATATATATTTTATATTATATGACAAAAATATTATCTATTTAAAATATATATTGTATGATACATTTGTTAAATATTATTTAAATAAAAAATATTTTTGAAAACCGTACTATTCACTTTTTGAAAAATTAGACTGATCACTATTCATCTTTTGACAAATTTGATATTGATTAGTTGTATTATTTTGACAAATTTGGTATTAATGGGTTGTCTTCTTTTGACAAAATTGATATGGAGTGGAATGTTATATTTAATTTAAAATCTCTACAACATATACAGAAAAAGAGTATATATGATCAGATCTATTATAAATATTACTTAAAGGGATTTTACTATATATGCAAATATTTGATTAGAATATTATATAGAATGCATATAATATAAATAGAATACATCACGTGAGCAATTAAATTTTTACACTACATTGATTATATCATATTATAATAAAACAAGAAAAAAAAGATGGAGTTATATATTATAATAAAACAAGATGGAGTAAATCATTTGCTTGTTTGAAAGTTGTGAACTTTGTATTAAATTGTCTACAAAAACGGTGGCTCCATGTTTAAAAAAAACAAAAAAGGAAAAGAAAAAATTAGTTTTACTTTTATGTTTTTAATTATTAACATTTGCTGACTATTTAAAATCAAGGAGTGTGCTTATGTAAGCCATGACGTCAGCAGCATACTTATGTAAGCCATGACATCAGCAGCGTGCTTATGTAAGCCATGACGTCAGCAAGGAGCATCCAACGGGTATATTTTTGCGTATAAATAGAAGTGTTGTGTGTGGAGAAAAACCAAGAACTTGAAGAGAAAATTTTCTGTGAGCTCCAAAATTCTGAGTATATTGTATTCTACTCTTTCACTTCAGATCTAAGTCTAGCCCTTGTTCTTACACTTTTATATCTATTCTTTGTGAGAGAATTATTGTAAAAGAGGGTTTAAGTACCACTTATTCTTATTCCTTATTTTTGTGAGAGATTTTGTAAGAGTAAGACATTTATTGTTGAGTGAGGCTCAATAGATAAGAGTAAGTCATGTGCCAAATCCACAAGCTTGGTGGTGTATTTAT
>JAPPVO010000007.1:53856626-53888830 GCA_030407325.1 Camellia japonica
ATAAATACACCACCAAGCTTGTGGATTTGGCACATGACTTACTCTTATCTATTGAGCCTCACTCAACAATAAATGTCTTACTCTTACAAAATCTCTCACAAAAATAAGGAATAAGAATAAGTGGTACTTAAACCCTCTTTTACAATAATTCTCTCACAAAGAATAGATATAAAAGTGTAAGAACAAGGGCTAGACTTAGATCTGAAGTGAAAGAGTAGAATACAATATACTCAGAATTTTGGAGCTCACAGAAAATTTTCTCTTCAAGTTCTTGGTTTTTCTCCACACACAACACTTCTATTTATACGCAAAAATATACCCGTTGGATGCTCCTTGCTGACGTCATGGCTTACATAAGCACGCTGCTGATGTCATGGCTTACATAAGTATGCTGCTGACGTCATGGCTTACATAAGCACACTCTTGATTTAAATAGTCAGCAAATGTTAATAATTAAAAACATAAAAGTAAAACTAATTTTTTCTTTTCCTTTTTTGTTTTTTTTAAACATGGAGCCACCGTTTTTGTAGACAATTTAATACAAAGTTCACAACTTTCAAACAAGCAAATGATTTACTCCATCTTGTTTTATTATAATATATAACTCCATCTTTTTTTTCTTGTTTTATTATAATATGATATAATCAATGTAGTGTAAAAATTTAATTGCTCACGTGATGTATTCTATTTATATTATATGCATTCTATATAATATTCTAATCAAATATTTGCATATATAGTAAAATCCCTTTAAGTAATATTTATAATAGATCTGATCATATATACTCTTTTTCTGTATATGTTGTAGAGATTTTAAATTAAATATAACATTCCACTCCATATCAATTTTGTCAAAAGAAGACAACCCATTAATACCAAATTTGTCAAAATAATACAACTAATCAATATCAAATTTGTCAAAAGATGAATAGTATCAGTCTAATTTTTCAA
The DNA here is from genome assembly GCA_030407325.1 of Camellia japonica. NCBI lineage: Eukaryota > Viridiplantae > Streptophyta > Magnoliopsida > Ericales > Theaceae > Camellia > Camellia japonica. The sequence goes on from JAPPVO010000007.1 coordinate 53,857,578, forward strand.
AAAGTGAATAGTACGGTTTTCAAAAATATTTTTTATTTAAATAATATTTAACAAATGTATCATACAATATATATTTTAAATAGATAATATTTTTGTCATATAATATAAAATATATATTATTTACAAATTTTCAATTAATGTTTTAGACATCATCAAAATTAAACAACATGATTAACAAATAGTACAAGAATGCTCAGGTTTTTCTTTGCTTCAAGGGGATTAAAGACTTGCTTTTAAGTTTCTTGTTGAACATAAAATCCTTCGAAGTAAACTTTGAAATACTCTGCAGCTAGAATTTGTTTGTTTAAGACTTCAAAGTTGCAAAAACCAACATTTGGTTAAACAGTGAAAGAACCCAAAGGGACTCACTCTTTTGGAATAAAACAGTGCAATCCCTAAGGGAAGTGTCCATACTTTGAAATACGTAGACTGTTTTTTTCGAAGCAAAGATAGTTAATTCGAAGTTGTTGATTGTGTTAACCTTATGATTGAAATGAGAAGACTTAAGGCAAGGATTGTCAATTATACTCCATATGTTGGAGATATTCAAATTAGGTTTCCAGTATTCCATTGGAAATGTTCAAATCAGATTTCGAAGGACAAAATTGGTAAATTCAAAGCTCTGATTTTGTTTGATTTGGGCGAATAAGAATGGTTAAAAGTATGCAATTGGAATATAAAACCAGACCATGTCAAATAAAGAAAGAAAAACCTAACTCTATTGATATGAAAATAATTACATTAAAAGCCTTCTTGGTTACAAATTCAATTTCCTAAAAATAAGGAATAGATAGAATAACAAGGTCATGAAATTTGCTCTAACAGTGGTCGATGAATTTATGTTCCTTTTTTATTCTGTCCTCTATCCTATCCAAGCTGGGTTGCTATAATTGATATGTTCTTATTTGATGGAAGAGTTGGTCATCTTTCATTTCGAACTCCATTTCCTTCAATCCTTGTTCCATCTCATCCATATCTAGATCATCCCAGTATGCAGAATCTCTATTCTTGAAGTCACTATATTCATTGATAAGATTCTCTGCTTCATACTGGGTTTGAATTCGATGGGCCGAGATTTTGTCCAAAGATTGAGTGGTAGCCAAAGAAGTTTTGTACCATGGAGAAAAAGTGGGAGTTGATCCAAAAACATCTAAAGTTCTGTTTGAGCAATGGGGTTGAGGACATGACCCCGAGTCATAATGTCACAAGCCCATTGAAAGTTCTTAAGAGGAATATCACCTCCAAGAGCATTGAAGGGCAAGTGAGAAAAGGCTACAAGCAAAAGCTGATCTTGGTATCACTCAAATATAGTGGGAAGATCTGGAGGTTGGTAGGAAGGAAGAAACTGATTCTTAAAGAGAGTATGTTTCAGTTCTTCCATCCAGTGAGGGTTTTGAGGAAGAGGAGGTGCAGGAGGGTCCATCCCAAACGAAGAAGGGAACTGGGGGTTATTCACACATTCAAGCCAGTTAGAAGTACAAAATTTTTCTTTCCTGGCTAAGAATGACGGTTGTATCCTTGTGCTTCCTCTAGACGAGGAATTGTTCTCACTATCTTCATAGGCATGGAAGATGTGTACCACGCTACAAGTAAGTTGTCCTCTAAGATGTGTCGACAATTGATGGATACATAGGGGCAAACCACCAAGCTCCGAGCAAAAAGAGGGATAGATAGAGGATAAGTGAATTCGACGAATCGATGGTGAATTCGCTCTCTTAGCTTGGATTCATCGGGTTCTAGCCAGCTTCCCCAACCAGTAGACCTGGAGGAAGAAGAAGTAGCTGTGTCCCATGCAGAGGTTGAAGGGGTAGAGGAAAAAGCAGATGTGTCCCATGTAGAAGATGATAGGGCAGACGAAGAGTTTCCAAGATCCATTTTTGCAAATGCTTGATCCAAGGGTTCGTAATTGGCAAACTTCAGGTCTAGAGGTTGGTACGTTGCAAAAGCTTCCATAACTTGCATAAATGGAGGCAGATAGGTGTAATCAATAAGTGCATTGAGATTCTTTCGAGGCCTATAATCATCTTTCATAGACTCCTCGTATGCTCGATCAATGTAAGAAAAGGTTTCCTTGGCCATGAGGATTGTATCAGTCTTTTTGAATGCTCAGATAATAGGAAATGTTCAAGGAGTAGAAGAGAATTTAATATAGTACAAACATTGCAATGATAGACGTCGGTTGCAATTCTAAGAAGATACAAAGCCCATGCACATCCTAGAACGCAGGTAAAGTGCCTTGATCCACTAATATCACCAAGTATTGGGTATATTAGTGCAGGGGATAATGTTGGCTATAAAAATTGTAAAAGCCAATCACAATTCAACACGTGGCATGAATGGGGCAATTTAGGGAGTTAATACAAGTTGCCAATCGAAGTCAGACACGTGTCAGCCCATATTGATAATAATGGATCTGCGTAACACTAAAACAATCAAGGGATATAAGGTGATGTGGCCTAACGGTTACTCACAAAGTTCAAATTCAAAATCAGGAGGGAAGCCTAACTACAAATGTGGCATAGTGGGACTGACTATGAGAGAGCAAGTTCAGCAATCATGGGAGGACATTTTGACGGTTAGAAACCCACTTTGACGGTTATCATTGAGAAGTATAAATAGCAAAGAAGGCCCCAGAATAAAGGATCCGTTTTATTTACTTTGTGTTTCCTTCCAGTTTTTACAGTTCTTTACATTTCTGTACTTCAGATTCATGTACTACACTTTACTAATAGGAGTAGTTTCAAATAGCTTGTTGCTGTAAACCTTTACGAGGCTGGATCAAATCATTGTAAGTTTTTCATTTTACTTATGAAATTCTGAAATTATTCTTTACTTCATTGTTATTTACTAAATTCTCCTAAATAAGTTACCAGTAAAAGTCCTCTTCATTGAAGTTGAAAGAACTAAAACACCATCGTCTGATAATTGGTTGGAAATTAATCTTCTGTAAGGATTTATTGATCCTTACTGGTACGCTTAAAATTACAAAATTAACCTTCGAAAGCCAAAAAAGCCGACAATATGATAACTGATGTTTGTTAAATAATAACTCAATTTGAATTACAATTTTGTATTGATCAAGAGTAGAAAATACCACAAAATAATAGTCCGAGACTATTTAATAATTTTTTATTATATGTGTGTGTTGGTTTTGAAAATTCATTTTTATTATCGATTAATTTTTTTACTATATGTGTGTGAAGGAGGGAAGTAGTTTTGGACAAAAGAAGAGGAGCCCCAACATGTCTAATTAGGGGTTATCAATAGAACGAGGTGAGCTTATTCAACTCATAATTATTGTGTCAAAATATTATATATTAATTGAGATTTTTGAGTTTTGATCAGTTAACAGGCTGGTACAGGCCGAACTTATTTAAAAAATGAAAATCACATCTCATCCATAAGTCCAAATTTTAAAAGTCAAAATCAAACCAAACCAGACTACATATTTTTCATATTTTCATTAGTTAATTTTCTTTTCCACCTTCCAACATAAATCAAGTATTCTTTTTTTTTTTACCTTTGTACTTTTTTGCATTTCATATAATTAAAAAATAATCAAGTAACGTAATATAATTTTATTTATAATATCTACAAGGGATATGATTAGTTGTTGCTATTTTTTATTCCATTCAAATCCTGAAACTCCATGTATATAAATTATAATACACACATGTGTATATATATATATATAAAATATTGTCAATGTATGTTAATGGATTAAATTTGAATTGAACAGTGTTAATTCTTTTTGATACATATTTAAAAAAAAAAAAAAAAATGGACGAAATAGTTTGAGGTGGGCTAATGGGATGGTTGGGTTAAATTTACCTATGTGGGCTCTTACGGGTCGAGTTCATAGGCGGACTCGAGTTACAAATCTTTATTTTAAAATCCTAAATTATCTTTTATAAGTTGATACTCAAACGAACTAGGACAGATCATGAAACCAATTGAGTAATATCAAATGTTTCATCCGCGAGCCATTTAACAACCCATTTAATAACCCATATTAAGGATTCTCAAAGCTTCAACCACACTCCAAATCCAACTTTGTTTTCTTCTTGAAGTTTCCTATCAGCAATAGCCATACTACCAAACCAACACGTTTTTTTTTATTTTTAAAGCAGCAACATCTTAATCATCTACTTAACCAAAACATCTTAATCAACTTTCTTTTCTTTTATTTTTTTTTATTTTTAAAGCAGCAACATCTTAATCATCTACTTAACCAAAACATCTTAATCAACTTTCTTTTCTTTTATTTTTTATTTATTTTTAATCATTCCTAAGTTGTATATATTTGCCAATAAGAGGTACTTGAGAGCCAAATAGCAACTTACGCAACTAATTAAGGATACAAGTTTTCAAATAGAAAAAAAAAAATTAAATACATAAATCGATTATAGAATCAAACACAATCTTTTTTATATGAGATAGATTTCACTATATGTAAGTGTCATTGTATGAATACGAAATATTCGTCGCACACATACTCCTTGTGATCAAGTCTGAACTCTTAAACAGTGTCGTATACCTAAAATCACAATTCAAGTGAGCTTACCGGTGAATGTGTGTTGGAAAACCTCTCGGATACTTAAGTCGGTTCTTAAAATCAATATGGGAAAAACCTCTCAATCAATTCTATAAATAAAAATGTATTACCTTGTTCTAGGTTGACTTTGAGCTTTTCTGTCTTTCAAATGGTAATCCTAGTAGGATTCTAATTCCTCTTCATAAAGTATCACTAGGAGTCATCTTCTTAAATGATAAAGCTCATCCTTTAACACCCTTATCATTGAAGTCCAAGTGAAACGGCCTAACTCCCAAGTCGGCAACTGAACTACATAAACCGCTAGTCCAATTGCATGTCAATTGTTTAATTGCACTGACTGAGTCTTACTAACTTCAGGTGAGACCATTGAGCAAAAACACTAACGCCATACTGACCTTGCCTGGTGCACAACTTTGCCAATTTCTCCATTCCGATCAAAGACTAAGTTGGTCCTTTCAGTCCAGTCAATGTTATAGGGCCAATTATGCTCGGCAACGCGTTGTTTGTCTTGTCGAAACTCCGGAGCTCGGCCCTAACATTCAAGTCAGCTAGTCATCAGGTCGGCCCAAAATTAAGGCCCATATTGATTTAGCCCGGCCCATTGGTTTGGTGTAAATTTTTTTTTGGTTACAGGAAAATCCTCCCACTCTCCCGCAGGTCCAAGGCAGCGCCCCTTGAGGAGATCACCAGGGTGTCCTGTTGGCCGTTCCGAGCAAGAGACTATAACCTGGAAGCTTGTCCCGACCTCACAAGGCAAGCTCCAGTAAGTCAGGACTCGCACAGCGGGGGAGCATTGAACCCACACCAAGTGCTGACTAGACAACTTGAGGTCCAACCTCCTAACCAACAATGCTTTCGCCCAGGAGATTGGCCCAAGGGGGATGGGAATTGAACTTGTGACCTTGGGGCTTAAACCCCAAGGCTTTACCACAATGCCACAACCCCTTGGGTTGTTTGGTGTAAATTACCCTAGTCATATCCATGTAAAAAAATTGTGTCCTCTTCTGTCACTAATTTATCTGCAAATAGAAGAACTATTTTTTAATATGAAAATTACTTGATTGTATTTTAAACACACACAAACACACACTCTCTCTCTCTCTCTCTCTCTCTCTCACTCTCAATAATTGTAGCTATGAAAAGTAATATAATCATAAGTTTATTGTATTTAAAACACACTATATCTCAATAATTGTAAGGATAAACTATCAATAGATCCTAATAGTTGGACTTAACTCCTATCAAGTCCTATTGAAAATAAGTTCTAATAAAATCATCACTAAAAATAATTTTTTATAATGATTTTTTACATATGTATAACATGTCCTGGGAGATACCCGCGCGTGTTAAACAGTTCGGACCGTCGATTTCGTTGATCTAGTCTCACTAGTGCAATGTAAAACATAGATGAGAGTTCAAATTTTGAAACTTTTAGAAAATTCATTTTATTACAAAACCTTTTGCCAAAAATGGACTACGTCATCAGAGCTCAGAGTCACCACCTAATATTTTTGAGAAATTAGGAAACCCATGACTCGTGCCAAGGCCACTGTTCGTCATAACCAAAATTGTCTCGGTTCGAAACCTAGGTATAAGAGGGGAATGTCATTAATTGAGCACCCCCGCTCACCCCGATCAAAAGATCGACCTTTACTAAACCATGATATGAATTTTATTTACTTTATATGTTCATATTTCAATTATTTAATAAATCCTAAAAATTACTATGTAAAACATACAAGTATAGACTATGTCATTTATTTTGGAATAATTTTATTTCATGTATTTTGAAAGAGTTTTGAAGATGTACAACCCAAATAAATTGAATTCACAAACATGAACAATCAACATTATTCCAAATTAAGCGACACAACCTCTATCCACTGGCATTCATACAGTTATATCAAGTAAGCAAGTAGCCACATCGTAGGATGCTTAAACATAATAAGAAAAACACACACAAACGGGATGTTAAAGCATAAAAACTTGCATGTTTGTCATCCCGCGAACAAGTTATAAAACAAAGTTAGTAAATCATGCATAATCTTGTATACAAAATTCTAATGTAATTCATTATGAGATGCAACTAAAGATTCAACTTCTAAGATATAACAGGTGAATCATCTCAAAACATAATCACATAGGAATTTATTAAATCCGCAAATGCAAACTTAGCTGAATCAAGATGCATGAAACATGGATACAAAGCATGGATATAACGAAAAATAAAATATGATGCATATTCACGAATAAAGAAAGCAAATAAAAGACCAGGATAGAAAGGAGCAGAGCGGGAAATTATTACAACACTTTGAATAAATTATTACAAACCAAATGAGAGAGAGAAAAGGGAATATTACAACAAAATAAAAACCTCACAAGACACTCAAAATAAAATAAACAAAAGAAAAAAAAAAAGCTTCATATGCCTTGGAAACCACCAGAAACTGTTCCACTTGAAGCAGGAAGACTGCTCTATTTGTCTGGGAAAACTTATTTTACAGGAGCGCTATTCATCCCGGGCACTATTTACCGTTGACAATACTATTCACCACGACAATTACTATTCACCTTCTTGGTCGTTATTCATCTTACTGGGCATTTTTCGTCTGCGGTTACTATTCATCACCGGAGGTACTATTCATCGTCGGGGTTATTATTCATCGCCGGATGTATTATTCATTGTCGGGGTTACTATTTACATCCGAAGGTTACTATTCACCGCCAGAGCTTACTATTCACCACCGATCACTATTCATCCGGTGGGGTGACATCTTTAACAAATTAGGTGGTTCTACCGACCATTTAAAGTGGTAAAATTATGACAATTTATAAGTAGTAAACTACAACATTTTATTTAAAGTAATAAATTACAAACACTTTATGTACAATAGTAAATTATAGCAGATATGTGGGTGGTGCAACCTTCTTGTTAGAGCAATAAAACAGTTATAAAAAGATATAAATGAAGTATTTAAACAAGTTATATCATATTTTAAATTAAATAAAAGCCCGTGAAAATTCACCTTTCGGGGAAATGATGAATTTTCTGATTTACAAACTTCCTTTTGATTGCCCTCAAAGCTGTGGAATGTGTTCTCAATTCTCAGTCCAAAATTTGGAATTATAGCTTTAATGATTGATTTTTGAATGGTGTATGGAAATAAAAGTTTGGTTTAGAAAAATAAAATATCTAAGAAAATATTTTATTTTCTCTCTCTCTCTCTCAAAAACTAATTTTCCTTCTTTTCTTTTCTTTCTGATTCTTTTTCCTCTCAATCTTCTGATCTTTTTTCCTCTCAATTCTCTGATCTCTCTTTCTCTCAATTCTCTTATCTCTCTCCTTTTATAGAAAATAAAATTAAGAAAATGACAAAAGAACAAATGGTAGAAGGAGTTGATTTCAAAAGGTGTATAATGATTTTATTGTGCACTGCACAGTAAAATTACTATGCACTTTACAATATAATAATATATAAAAGGTATTATTAGCATAAATATATGTACAAATACCCAAAAAATATATATAAAAACACACAAATATATAAAATTATAAAGTAACAAAATACATGGACTAATAAAACATATTTTAGCAAGCCAAATATGTAATATAATTTGACCAAAGCAGGTCTTAAAGCAAAAGAAAATTTAAAAAAAAAAAAAAAAACAAACAAACAAACAGTAGGAGGCTGGAGAGTTTCAAAGGAGGAATAATCTATAATATATAAAATATTTAATATTTAATATATATATACACAAAAGTATCATGCGTGAGTGAAACCACGACACCGAATAAATAAAATATTATATAATATAACATACTATATATATATAATATTATATTATATATAATAAAAAAAAGTAAAAGAAAATAGAAAATGGATCTAAAATAATTTGACAAAAAACGAGTGTAAGTTGAAATTAAAGTTTGCATTCCATCTTTTCACTGAGAATTTTGTGAGATGGCATATTCTTATTTTCATCATCGGGTAATCAAAAGAAAGCGCCTAAGTGTTAGGGTCGGTCAAAATAGGGTGCCTACAATATGTCGCTAAAAATTGACAATTATGACTTTTTTTGCCATAATTTTCGTAAGTTGTCGCTAAAATTTACAATTAGTGACATTTTTTGCAACAATTTTTTCGAATTGCTGCTGAAAGTTAGAAATTAGTGACTTTTTTTGACGATTTTTTTTTAAACTGCCGCTAAAACTTATAATTAGTGACAGTTTTTGTGACAAAAAATTCAAATTGTCATTAAAAATTAACAATTAATGACATTTTTTAACAGTGTTTAATGAAAAACTTCATTAGTTCTCACATGACCTATCGAATAATAAGTTTACCTATTAGGATGTACACGTAAATCCTCCAAATGGTAATATGAGAGTTTGTGAAGTTATTTTTCTCTCACGTCACCTAGATCATGTGTTTTTTTCTAATTAAAAAATAAAAAATCTAACTGGATGGTTAAAGGCCTTGAGATTTTCAAGCTTACTATGACAACCAAATCCATTCATAAATCATATATATTTAATTGTTCATGTATTCATGTTATATGTTGTGTGCTTGTATGACTTAGGGCTTGCTAGTGATAGAATGAGGAAAAAAGTATGGAAGGTTATGTTAGAAATTTGTTTTGTTATGTGTTTTGAGTTAGGGAAAGTTTAGAGCTTGATTTGAGAACCATAGGGTATGCCTAAACCTTAAGTGAGGAGCTTAAAACCATAGTCTAATAAACTTGACCATATTATGTTATTTTCTAATTTGCTAATTAGGATTAGTGATAATTAAGTATGATTAATTAGCTTAAGTAGGATTAAACATAAGCTTGGTTAATTAGTTCTAACCTAGATTAGTTAATCTAAGTAAGCAAGATTAGCTAGTTAATGATGTTGCAACCTTGCCCTAGCTACACACAATAAAATCTTAAGTTCTACATGACAAAAATGAAGAAGAAGCTGAAGGAATCAAGAACTAACAAGCGGAAAAGGAAGAAGAAGAAGAAAACAAGAAAAAGAAGGAGAAAAGGGAGAAAATTCAAAGGAGATAGAGATTCAAGCCTAAAAATCTAAAGAAAATCATTACAATGTAAGAAACTTGACCCTCTTCCATAATCCCATAGAAAAACCTAGCTAAAAATTGATTAGGAATAAGTTTTGGAAGGTTGTAATGAAAAAGAAATAGGAAAGTTTGAAAACTAGAAAGAGCTTGAAGAATTCATGGAAAAACTATGTTTTGAATTAGTTTTATATAAGATTTGAGCAAAACAATTGTTGTACTAAGAACTTGCATCACTTATTCATGATTAGGGAGCTTTAGAACTTGATTTTGGAGGATTGAAAGCACTGAATAAAAGAAAGGTTTAAAAAGATTTAAAACTTGAATTCAATCTATCTTTCATTTGTTTAATCCACAAATCAATGCATATTCATGAGTTTTTATTAGCTTTTCATCATATATATGTATATTAGGATGTTATAGAACAAGTTTTGGGTTTTGAAATCTTAGAAATTGAGTTTGGCAACCCTAGAACAGCGAAGACCAGCTTCAGCATGTGCGGCACACCCTCCGCACGTGCGACCAACTACCTTCTACCCAAAGTTGATTCTGAAGTAATTGCACGCACGTCTCGCACGTGTGGCCAGGTTTCCGCACATGTGGCCCTTTTCCACTACACATGTAGAATTCAGGAGAGGTGCCTGTTTTTGGTTTCTTTTATTTTCTTCGACCCTCGGGCCCCCTACGTGCGTTTTGAACCTATTTGAAAGTCAAATGCACTTAGAAACCAACATAAAATAAGTTAAAATAAGAAAGGAAACTTATGTTAAAAACTGATGTGCCTTGTTTATGTTTAGAAAGTTCAATGTCTTGTACTTGTTTTGTAGACCAAGTCTTGAAGAAGTTAAGCCTTGAGCAAGAAGCCAATTGTGAGTAGTAGTGTAGTATAGTTATATTCTTTTAAACCATGATTCGAAATACAAACATATGATATGTTTAGAAAGATTATGCTATTGTTTTGTTATGAATGAACATCATATATTTTTATATCATATATTAAGATGACATCTTGAAACTTGTTTGTTATTGGGAATCATACCAATAACCTCTTGCTAACTAAGTTCTGCCACCGGTTGTGGCCTCTTAACTCTTGATTCGAAGTGCCTTGAGAATGATCATCGCTATGTATATGTCATAAGATAAGCTTGTTTTACTTGAAAAGCTATATTATGTTCAAAATGTTCATATGCTTGGTTTTAATAAAGCTTGTTGATGTTCATTCATTTACTACTTTACTATATTGCTTTTCACTGGGCTTTAGCTTATCCCTCTCATCTATATGTATGTAGGTGATGGCAAGGATCCTGTTATGGATATGAGGTCAAATTAGAAGTATTTTTCTTTTCTTTTTCTACTTTTGGAAGTTGGAGCATTCAGATGAAGATCTTGTCTTCGAGTTTTGGTTTTTGTTGGTTATATATTTGCAAATGTTGTACTTTCCTTTTAGATGTTAAGCTTGTAAATGTCAAAGATAAATAAATAAAGTTACTTGTTTTGGATCATATGACTTATACATAGGCTCTGGATGGACTCTTGGTAATTAATGGACAATGTTGTTTTTCCGCACATGCCTCAATGTTTTAGTCCAGCATTGTCTTGTCTTGTTAGGCCTTTGGTTGTCAGATATTACTGGTCGGTCATAACTACTATCTTGTTTGGGGTGGGATGAAGTCGTAACACTTACTTAGGTCTTCTAGTTTTGTCTTATTGATGATTTTTAAAACTAATTAATTAAACCTTGTCAAAATTAGGTTGCATTGGCACATCTCAGTCTATTGAAATATAATAAGAATAATAATAAAAAAAAGAGAAAATTGGTGATAAATCCAATCTAAGGAGGGTATAAAAATTGGGTTTAATGGATATTTTTTATTGGTTAAAAATCCATCATTTGTGAAATAATTTGGTGAGAAATCTTTTTTTATTATTTTGGAGGACATTTTGTTTTCAATTTTATCCTTAATTTATTTGTTGTTTTTTTGACTATCTATTCAAATTATTTTCTATCTGTTTAAATTTACATCTATATGTTAAATTTTTTTGACTATTTGTTTAAATTTTTTGACTATCTGTTCAATTTTTCTCTCTCATCTGTTCAAATATCTGTCCAAATTTTATTATCTGATCAATTTTTCCCTTATCTATTTAAATCTACACACACACACACACATATAGATAGATAGAGAGAGATTACAAAGTGGAGTGGAGAAGAGAGAAATAAAAAAAATCAAAGAGATATCAAAAAAATAAATATACATACATACAGATCTACAGTTGAATATACAGATCAAATATTAATCTCACCTCAATCAACAAATCAACTCATTTTTTATCTATTTAAATCAAACACAAACAGATCAAATACAAATACAAATACAAACAAATCAACTCCACTAATTTCAGAATCAAACATAAATAGATTTCAAAATAAAATATTTATCAAATCAAAACTATTTATTTATAATAAAAAAGTAAAAAATAAAAAACCTTATGATATATATAAGTGTTGCAGAGCAATCATGGTTTTAATATAAACATGTATATAATAAGACTAGTCACTCTCATATCATTTCCTTTGGAACCAACGAATAATAAATAAATAAAGTAATTCAACATGTACATACATATCCCCGCACGTGCACACACACAGATATATAGGCGAATTACACTAACAATCCCTATAGTTTGGGACTTATGTCACTTTGATATCTGACTTTTCAGTTGTGACACATTTAACCCTGAATTTTTAATCTTGTTCCAAATAAGGATAATTGAAAATACAATTACCCAATTTCAAAGGCAAAGTTATCAATTTAATAAAATATAAACTAATTTGACAAAAATAAATGTCAAAAAAATATTTTTGATTTTTTAAAAATAATTTCTACCACCAAAGATAAAATTATGTAAAATTGATAAATCTTTTAGACATTTATTTATTTATATATTTTACCAAATTAATTTTTATTATGTGTTTGGATGATGATCATGTAATGGGTGGTTGTTAGGCTTTTAATGTGTAATCGATATATTTAATATATGAAATATTTTTAGTTTTGAATTTTTTGATTTAATGGATTGGTTTAATAATGATATCAAAGTTGTCGCCATCTTTAACTTTTGGAAAAATAGAAACTATTTTAATGAAAATAAAAACAACCACCCATTAAATGATCACCATCCAAACACATAATAAAAATTAATTTGGTAAAAATAATAATAAATAAATGTCTAAACAATTTATCAATTTTACATAATTTTATCTTTAGTGGGTTGAAATAGTTTTTAAAAATTGAAAAATATTTTTTTGATATTTATTTTTATCAAATTAGTTTATATTTTATTAAATTGACAACTTTGCCCTTGAAATTGAGCAGTGGTATCTTCAATTGTCCTTATTTGGAACAAGATTCAAAATTCAGTGTCAAATATATCACAATTTAAAAGTCAGGAACCAAAATGACACAATGCCCAAACTATAGGGACTGTTAGTGTAATTCACCCTATATATATATATATATATATCAAAGCCTCTTGTTGTTGATGGATATCTATTGGAAGTACAAGACCTTCATGTGAGTCCACAATTGCAGTTCATCAAATCTACGATCGATGATAGATTTGCTCAGATTTGCGACGACGAAGGTGGTGTTGAACAAGAATCTGAGACTTCCTAATGACGAAATCACCAATGAGCACATCTTCTAGTTCGCGACAAAGCTTGTGCTACAGTAGAGGGCGATGGAGGAGGAAGAGGTACATCGGTAAAATGAAGAGGTACTGTCAAGGAAACGAGAGATAGAGAGAAGAGAGAGAAGAAGTTGTGGTAGAGGTGAGATATATACATATATATATATAGAGAGAGAGAGAGAGGGGGGGTGAGAAAGAGAGAGAAACGGGTTTGAAGTCTAAAACAAATAAAGTGTGAGAAATATGTATAAATGTGTAGGGGCAATTTGGTCATTTTGTAAAAACATGTCTTTATAGACAGAGGAAATTTTACTTACACCGCAAGTTTAACTCCATACAACCTTAGAATCTAATTTTTTTTAATTTTTTTTATGATTTCTTTAATTTTTTTATTACCCTCATCCCTAACCTTCATCATTCTTTTTACACCAAAAACCTAAAAACACTAACCCTAACACCCATTTCATCTGCTTTCGCTCTTCTCCTCACTTCTATTGTCGTCGTTCGTTGTCACTATCATTACTGTTGGCCACTACTATCACCACACCACGAAGTGGTTGGGTCGCAATGGTTGTAGAAGATGGGGGACATGTTTTGTAGTAGGAAGATGTCACGACCCAAACCCATCCTATAGGTTTAGCATCATGTTCGGCCAATAATCCTAGGATTATTGAAGGCCTCTGAATAGATTAACAAATTAAGGGGCTAACGGAAGTAAATAACGAAAATATAATAGTCCATAGAGCTGTGCAGACTTATATAAGACAAAAAAATTAACTTATATTTACATATAATATGACGTCAGCCATACATACAAAAGAAACATAAACTTCTCCAAACAAAAGAAAAGAAGATAGAACTTAAAACTTGTTCATTAACTAAGTCACAACACTGTCCACAAAAACTTGACCATAGAAAGACTTTCGGAAACTCCTCGGGAGGCTGTAGACACCCCATTTTTGAATGCCCACAAGACTCAGACGCTTGGTTTAATGCACTCAATGATGAAAGTTGAATTATGACTTGCAGCGATTCGGAATCAGTTAGGCTTCCGAAATAACCTCACATCTTCAACATTTACCTTGTTTGAACCCTTAGGTTTCATTTTTGGACCATTTCTCACCCTGAGCTGAGTTTGAACCAAAAAAATATGGAAGGCCATCAGTCCTAAATACTTCATAATTCTTGCTGTTTTGGTTGGATTTGAGATTGTTTGAAGTGTTGGAGTTGGGTTTAAAGAGTTACCAAAAGGGTAAAGAGCTTGCTCTGTCTACACCTTTATTTATAATTCAAACCTTCTCTTTTTCACCCTTTTCCTTTGATATTTACACTGATTTTCAGAGGTTTGAAAATGCTAAAAACCATGTTTTGAAGCTTCAAAAATGGAGGGGTTAGCCACCCCTCCTTATCCTTGTTTACTAGCCTTAATTCTCATCTTTATTGTCTAGCTTTTTAACCCCCTTTCATGCATGTTTCACCTCTGATTTGCATGTATTTAGGACTGTTTTGAGGTTGTCTAGGCTTTTTCAATTGGTTTATACCTTGTTTAATACACTTGGGGTCTCATAAGTTAGCATACCCTTTGTTTATTATGCTTTCTTTGTTCATTTTCCATGTTTCGAGCCTAAGTTTACTAATCAATCAATCATTCCATATCTTTCATTCATGAGAATGGTTTCAACCAATTGAGGTTGCTCAATGCATGTAAAGGAGACCTACACTTAGTGGCTTAATATCTTTGGAGATTCATCGTCAATGGTGTAGTCTCCTTCTCATGTCTTGGAAGGACCTCTTGTTTGACATCATTTCTTGTTTGGAGGACTTTAACATCATATTTGGACGAATGGACTAATGAATGGCAATGACTAAAACAATTGGTTTAAAACTTGGACCAACACACTTAAAGAAAATGGCTTTAATAGCTTGAACTTGGCCGGATGTTATGCCAAGTTTCTTGTGTCAAGGGTCATCAAGCATCAATTCATGGTGTTTTTGATATCCTCGAAGTGTCCCAACTTCCTTTTTTGAGTTCATTCTATGACAAAAATGGAGGGGTGGTCCATTTGCATTACATTTATTGATTTTTGGTCCAAAATGATATCTGAGATCATCAAGCGATCATATCGCTCATTGATGGTTTTGGAGTCAATCCCAACCTTCTCTTGAGGCTTTCGCATGACAAAGAAGGAATGAAGGACAAACAGAGCTTGAAAATGCTTTATATGCACTGATTTCACCTCAGAGCACAAAAACAGAGTTTTGGACCAAATCAATGCACGGCCAGCCTTCTGTAGGCCCGGCCGGCCATCAGTAATGCACGGCTGGCCCTTGGTGTGTGGCTAGCAGTGCAATTTTGCAAAAACAGAGACAGTGGCTGAAGGTGAAATAGAGGCAATCTAGGCAGACAAAGTAGCTTTTAGGTGATGCGCATGCAACCTCCGTCCATCTTCCTTGGTGTTCATATCGAATGCGTTTGATCATTTAATTGCTTCATTAGCATAGTGAATTGTGTTGTAATATTTAATTAGTCTAATCAGTCGTAGCTAATTTGTAATATTTAATTAGCTTAGCCTAGTTAATTTCTTTTAATTAATTAGCTTAGATAGTTAGTTAATTATTCTTTCAAGAATTGTAATAATTAGTTAATTAGTTTAGCTATTTATTCAAGTGTTGTAATAATTAGCTTAATTAGCTTAGTTTAGCTTAATTAGTTAGTTAGCCTCATTCATTCGGACTCTCCTTCGTGAGAACGTAATATAATAATGTATATGTCTTCCAACCCCACGTCTTTCTCCCTTTTATTTACCCGCTTTTGATGGTTAGATTAGGGACATGTTTCGATTAGTATGCCTTATGCTTGCATCCATTCATTCGTATTGCATGCACTGAGGCTCGGCACATCATTCAAACTGCATTGTTATTTCAATACTTCTTTGAATTCGTGTTTGACCGCATGTTATCAAATCAATCCATATGCCATATTAATAGTCAAGCCTAATAATTGCATATCGCATGTGTTGCATTAGCCATGTTGCATAGTTAGGATCATGCATCTTTCTAACTAGTTTTTGTTTTCTCTTAGAGTACAAGGTGAGTTTTTAATGCTTTAGCATACTTGCATGAGTGTGAGTGATTGCCATAACTAACATGCTTACCATGAGGCTAAATGCTTACTTGTTAAACTGTTCGAATGCCTATGGATGAAGGCTTGTTGTTTGATTTGGAATGATTCAATGAATGTACGTTTTAAGCCCACTTTGTTGAGTGGCAAATCTATTTTATGCCCACTTTGTTTAGTGGCAAATTTGCAAACTTTAAGCCCACTTGAGGTGGCAAATTCAAAACTTTTTCACAAAACAAAGCATGAAATTGAATTGTTCCAATTCGGGCAAACTAGTCTATACTTGCTTGTGCGCATCACATAGTAAAGCTAGTCTAATAACCAAAATAAGAGCATATAATGTTGATAAAAATCATATCATGATTAGTTGAGGTCGATCTTTGATCGGGCGAGCGGGAGTGCTCAATTCATGGCCTTCCCCTCTCGTACCTAAGTTCCCGAACCAAGGCAACTTTGGTGATGACGGACACGTGGCTTTTAGCACAAGTCATGGGTTTCCTAAATTTTCCCAAAATAAAATATTTAGGTGGTGACTCTGTATCTAGCAAAGCAGTCCAATTTTGACATTTTTTATTCAAAATTAATTTTTCAAAAGATTTGTCGGATTTGGACTCTTTGGTGATTATCAATTTCACATTGCACTTGTGAGATTAAATTCAAAACCGCGTGAGTCCAAACTGTAGGGCTTCTTTTCAAACCTTCCAAAAATGGGCGCGAAAAAGCCGACCTACTGTTTTTGGCAACTCTGCTAGAGATTTAGAGAACTTGACTTGAAATTCATGATATGAAATTTTATCTACACTTATATGTTTATTTGCATTTGCATTTGCATCTGCATCGATGGTCCTAACTCATAGTGTTTCCCATCTGCTATTCCTGAACAGTTTGCCGGAGGCTTGCTTGGAAAAGCTTGCCAAAAGGCTGACCGGTTACGAGCTCTGCCACGATGGGAACATAACCCTTGGATCTGGACTACCGTTGTACCGTTTGGTCCTCCTTTCACTTCTCGGTGTTAGGTATGAGAGGTATATTAGGTAATCTTGTTGAGGTACCCCTTTTTTGACCAATCGGCCTAGTTGCATATCGAAAGTCGTAGAGACTATTCCAAACTAGGATAGGTTGCTTACCTGAATTCAAGATTATGTAAAACACTTTGCTTGAGTAGTGAAACCCTAGCTCCTGACGAAACTAGGATAGGGTAACCCTACCCTATCATAGCGGTGTTTTGGCTCTCACTTAACTGGTATGTGCTTTTAGAGTGAAACTCTACAAGAATGTATGTATCAGTTGCAAGTTTGGGCATCAGTTTGGTTTTTTTTTTTTTGGACAGAAATTAGTGTTAAGAATAGTCCTACAGCTTCTATTTGCAACTGTGTGTTGTTAGTATCTGAGCTGAGGTGTTGTGCGATTTTTGATTTTCGCTTTCTTTTTGCTTTATTTCTTTTTGCAAGGTAATTAATCTTTTTTGCTTCGGATAGTCCTGTTACCCCCCAAGCACTCTGGACCCATGTGAGAAGACTTTATAGATCTGGGGATCTTGTCAGGGGACAGCCAGTGTTTGCTTTACTTCCACCAGTTACGAGACGAAGGAGGGTTAGGCATAACTCACCCGTCCAACAGTCACATTTTACTTCACCGGCGCCCAGTTAGGCTCAGTCTTCTATTTCCACTCCAGTGAGAGAGTATTAGCCAAATCTGATGGCTCAACATCCCTCGGTTAGCATGGAAGACATGCTTCGTCATCTCCAGCAGACCATAGAAACCATGCAGCTAGATGTTGTCCGCCAAGCTGAGGTTATAGCCCACCAAGTGGAAGTGATAAATAGGCTCTAGCAACAGCAACCACCGCAAGCAGTGGCTTCTGCTTTCCATGCACCTCCAGTGGGTATTCCAGCACCCAGAGTCACTGTCAATGTCCAAGAGAATTTGGGCATTCCGATAGATCCGATCCCATCTCAGACCTCCAAGGCACCAGTGTACCAAACGGAGGCGCTATTTGAATTCAAGGTCGACCCCACTGCATTGAAGGTCAACACGTTAGAAAAGCTCTTTAAGCAAGTACAGGTATGAACTCAATCCCTGACATCGAGGATGGGTACACAGACTCTGCAGTAACTCTACTGGACAGATTCAAGATGCCACACATAGACCGATTTGATGGTTTCGGGGACCCCATGGTCCATCTGCGGTTATTCTCAGATATTTTGCGGACAATGGGCCTTACCAGACTTCAGAAGCTGTCGCTTTTTGGCTGGACCCTGTCGGATATAGTGGCCATCTAGTATGCAAAGTTAGAAGACTTTGTGAAACGGAGCTGGGAAGAAATGGCTGAGGCCTTCATCACACAGTACTCCTACAATACCCAGATCGAGGTCACAACCCGTGATCTTGAAGCGACCCGTTAGGAGCCAAAGGAAGGCTTCTCGGCCTTTGTAACGAGATAGAGGGCCAAGGCCTCTATAATGACTATTAGGCCATCCAAGAAGGATCAAATTAGAATGGTGCTCCGCAACCTGCAAAGGAGATTATTGCAGAAGATGATAGTCTTGCCTCTGTTTACATTTGCTAAGCTCCATGAGATAAGGGTTCAGATCGGGGACGCGATGAAACAAGAATTGAGCGCTGATGAGAAGGAACAACCCAAGAGGCCCTTTACACGCAGTTCCAATGCAACCGCGAGTGGTAGCACCTCTACACGGCCTTCGGATGTGAGTATAGTCACCATCACACCCAAAACTACCAACCCTTTCACCAATACATCTAACACAACTCCACAAACCTCAACCAGCCAGGCCCAATCTCAAAGGGTCTTTACCTCACTCTACATGCCTTTATCTAAAGCCCTAGGGGTCCTGATCAAAAAGGGGCATCTTAAACCGCTAAAGCCTCGCCCTCTACCCGATTCTCTCCCCTCGAGACACAACTTGGCCAAATATTACGCCTTTCACCAGCAGCACGGTTATGACACTGATCAATGCTATAGGTTGCGTCATGAGATTCAAGATCTCATCAACAATAAGGTGATAGCACCTCCCCAAAAACCCAACCTCACTACAAATCCTCTCCTACCACATAACCAAGTCCCTCCACCCCGGCATATAAAACTCATCCACACCCTGGCCATCCCTTATGACCTCAGTATATATATCACCCCTTCCCATTTACCCAAATCGGCGTTGTTCATCCCTGAGAGCACGGACTTGTGTATGATGAATGCATCTACACTCCAAACTAAACCAGTGGTGGTGACAGTGGTAGATAAAGGGAGGTCGGCTTTGGTGGAGAATATCAGTCCGTTGCCCGAGGGCTCTGAGAACTTTTCTGAAGGGGTGTACAACCCCGTACTATTATATTGTGCCAGTAGATCAAGCTAAGTCGGAAGTGGTGTTGTCGACTGGGATGGAGGTCAGTGTAGTTCGAGAGGATAGCCCAGGTCAGGGATTAGATGATCTGGCCAAACTAGAGGAGGACATAAACAATTTGCAGTTCTTTGAGGAGCAAGATCAAGAGGACATGCATATTGATTGGTTTGATCTGAATGGGTCGACAGACAATTCTGGGTGGCTAAGTGATGAGCCCGATATAGATGGAGGAACTAAAGTGAAGCCAAAAAAACAGAAAGCAAAAATCGCTGCAATGGCCGGAATAGCCAATGGGAAGGATAAATTGCCAGAAAACACTGGTGTAGAATAATTAGCTCAAGAGCTGAGCATTGCTAGCACTGTACATACAGAGCAAGAAGTCACATTGAAGCATTTTGAGCAAGAAATTGGTGAAAACAACTGGAATGCTAGAAAAGCCCAACATTTTACGGGGGAGATTTGTGATGAGAAGATAATCCCAACGGAGCCGGACAAATGCTTGTCGGCTGCCGAAGGAATCTGGTGGGATGACGACGACCTACACCTGGCTCATACTGATGAAGATTGGGGTAAAGACCTTCCTGACGACACTTGGTATGTGGAAGAGATCGACCATATGACAAGAAGTGACCGATATTTCAAATCACCGCATCTGGACCAATCCGAGGCATCCAAAAAGGATAAAGAAGTAAAGAAACATAAAGAAAATTTGTTGGAAGAAGAGGCTGTGTTGAAACAGTTAAAAAATATTCAAGCTGATATACCCATTTGGGGTCTTCTTATGGCTTCGTGAGTGCACAGACAGGCTATACTGTCAACGATGGATAAAACTAAGTTGTCCATCTACCCCAGAACAACTAGTGGGATTAGTCTTCCTAGGAGGTGCTGCGCCAACTCTAACCTTCTTGGACAAGGAACTGCCGCCGGAAGGCTCTACACATAACAAGCCTCTATACATATCTGTGGAGTGCCGAGAAAAGTGGGTGCTAGTGGTATTGGTCGACACGGGGTCAACAATCAACGTATGTCCTTGTCGCACGGCTTATGCTATTGGCCTGAAACTGGCCGATTTCATGCCTACATCCTAGGTGATCCGGGTGTATGACAATACTAGCAAAGAGGTAACGGGAACGGTGCAGATCAGAGTACAGGTTGGCCCAGCTCAACAGGATATTGAATTCCATGTCCTAGATATACCGGCCACTTTCAACTTACTATTTGGGCGACCCTGGCTGCACTAAGTGAAAACTGTCTCTTCCACCCTCCACCAAATGTTGAAGTACCCCCATGGGAAAAGGGTGGCTACAGTCTTCGGGAATTCATCTATACATCCTCCGCTAGAGGCCACTACACCGGTGTTGGAGATTGTGCATGGCGAAGAGGATGTTTTCCTTTCAAGGTTTACCTTGGCTGAGGCCCGGGTAATACAGAATAACTTGGCCATTGATGAGGGCTTGTATGTCAACGCCCAATTTGTATACTTCTTGAACAAGCTCCAACACATGCCAGGAATGGGGCTGGGAAAAGTGGCCGAAAGGACGTTACTGCATTAGCCGATATGCCACATAACCCGCATGCCTTTGGTCTTGGCTATATGCCCACCAAAGAGGACTGGGTTAGGAAAGGGAAAGAGATGACAAGAAGAACCAGAGCTAAGCAGACTTGGAAGCGCTATGAACTTGTGCATAGACCAATTCAGGGAACCCTGAATGGTTATTTTGTTCAGGAGGGAGAAGACTTCTCATTTTGTAATTTCCCTGAACCCTGGTTCAGCTCTGAGAAGCAACGGGTTCCCGGCTTTGAGATTTTCTTTGACTTGTAGCTACAAGACAGTGATACAGAGGAACAGATTGAACTAACCACTGAAGTTGCGAAGAGCACATAAAGTGATTCTGACAGTAACGAGCTTCAAGTAGGAGCAGCACTGGTATGTCTCTTTTTGGATCCTCCGATCGACTCAGAGAGCTTGGAGGATAACTTGACTGTTTCCATGATCGGGGACCAACCGGTGTGAACCCTTCTAGCAACATCTTGGATGCATCTGAAGCATCGTATCTCGTTTGGCAGCTGAAGGAGGGCTACCTGTCTAGCAGTTCTGAGTCGGGTAGTGAGCCAGAATCTGAGTTCACAGAGTCTGTGGAGTCGGAATCAAATTCTGGTGCTTCTGAGTCAGGGTCCGGTATTCCTAGGGTTGATAACCCGGATGCCAAGGTTTTGTCCAAGTCGTCATTTTCTCTTTCATTTTTTTGAGTCGATTGTAACCGAGGAACTAGATGAGCTTGACCTTGTGAATGAGAATGCCACTACAGATTTCGAGTATTTCTCTGTGCCTCTTGTTTATTGAATTGATCATGATTTTCAAAATTTTAATCAAAACGATGAGGAAGGAATCCCTCTGGATTTGAAAATTTTCATTAATTGAGAGAATGAGAGGTTTGCAAAACCCCTCACTGATGAAATCATTGTGGGTACTGAGAAAGATCCGTGTCTGGTCCAGATCGAGTCCACGTTGTCTTCGGAGGAACGCGAGTGCTTAGTCGCTTTATTAAAAGATTTCAAAGATGTTTTCGCATAGTCCTACGAAGACATACCTGGAATCGATCCTGAGATTGTACAACATCGGATCCCGTTTGACCCCGAGGCCCGACCCAACAAATAGAAGTTGCGGAGAATATGCCTGGATTGGCTTTAAAGATTAAGGAAGAGGTCACCAAGTAAATAGAGGCAGGGTTTTTGCTAGTATTTGAGTACCCAACTTGGTTGGCCAACATTGTTCCAGTGCCGAAGAAAGACGGCAAAATTCGGGTGTGTGTAGACTTCAGATATCTGAACAGAGCCAGTCCGAAAGACGACTTCCCTCTGCCGCACATCAATGAATTGATGGATTTCACCGCAGGCTATGCATTGCTCTCCTTCATAGATGGATTTTTCGGGTATAACCAGATTCTGATGGCACCCGAGGATAGAGAGAAAACTGCTTTTACTACGCCATGGGAAACTTACTGCTATCGGGTGATGCCGTTTGGGCTGAAGAATGCCGGGGCTATCTATCAAAGGGCTGTAACCACAATTCTGCATGACATGATCCATAAAGAGGTCGAGGTGTACATGGACGACATGATTGTCAAGTCCAAGGAAAGAAAGGGCCACTACATCGCCTTGAAAAAATTCTTCCAATGGATCAAGGAATACAGACTGAGATTGAATCCACAGAAGTGTACTTTTAGTGTAACAGCAGGGAAAATGCTGGGTTTCTTGATCACATAAAGGGGCATCGAGGTAGATCCTTTCAAAATCAAGGCCATCCTAGAAATGCCACCATTAAGGATTGAAAAGGAAGTGCGAGCCTTTCTAGGTAAAGTGCAATTCATTATTTCAAAATTAACCTTGACTTGTGAACCACTATTTGGTCTCCTAAAGAAAGGAAAGAAATTCCGATGGGATGATCGGTGTCAATTCGCTTTTGAGCAAATCAAGCAATACCTTTAGAATCCACCTGTGTTGTCGCCGCCAGAGCCAAGGAAGCCTTTGATTTTGTATTTATCAATAACAGACACAACGAAGGGATGCATGCTTGCTCAGGAAACTGAGGATAGGGTGAAGAAAGCCATCTATTACCTAAGCAAGAAAATGCTGGATTACGAGACCCTTTACACCCCGTTGGAGAAAGCTTGCTTGGCCTTGGTATGGGCTACTGTAACAAGTCCGCGAGGGACCTCGCTACAGCTCGGACTCGATTTGTGTCACGGTTCTTAATCTTGAACCAAAGAGTCCAAATCCGACAAATCGTTTTGAGAAAATAGATTTTTAGAAAAGAAGTGCCAACATGGACTGCTTTGCCAGATACAGAGTCGCCACCTAAATATTTTATTTTTGGGAAATTTAGGAAACCCTGACTCGTTTGCCTAAGGCCACGTGTCCGTCATCACCAAAGTTTCCTCGGCTCGGGAACTTGGGTACGATTGGGAAGGTCACTTCGTGAGCACCCCCGCTCGCCCGATCAAAGATCGGCCTCTACTAACCATGATATCTAGTTTTGATAACATTGTGTGCTCTTATTCCGGTTATTAGCCTAGATTTACTATGTGATGCGCACAGTATACAAGTATAGACTGGATCGCCTGAATTGGAACAAAACACTTCATGTTTCTTTATTTGAAAATGGTTTGATGGTGCTACTCGCAAGTAGGCTAAGACGTGGATTTGCCACCCTCGGGTGGGCTTTAGAAAACATGATTTTGCCACTATCTAGTGGGCTTAAAACACACATTTGATGAATTGTTCCAATCCAAATAACCCAACCTTCACCCACAGGCATTCAGGCAGTTATATCACATAAGCAATTAGCCTCATGGTAAGCATGCTATTCATGGCAGTCACTCACACGCATGCAAGGATGCTAAAGCATAAAAACTCACCGAGTACTCCAAGCCAAAACAAAAACCGATTAGAAATCATGCATGATCCTAACTATACAGAAATGCCTAATGCAACACATGCAAAAATGCAACTATAGCAGGCTCGACTATTCTAAACATGGCATATGAGATGCAACAGCTATCAAGTATTCAATTTGGAATTGAAATACAAATGCAGTTAGTATGATGCGCCGAGCCCGGTGCATGCAAAACAGATGAATGAATGCAAACATGCTATCATACTGTATGCTAATTGAAACATGCCCTAATCTAACTATCATAAGCAGGTAAATAAAAGGGAAGAAAGACGTGGGGTTGGAAGGCGTACATCACACACACACACACACACACACACACACACACACACACACACACACACACACACACACACACACACTTATTACAACATTGCCCTCGCGTAGAGGGTCCGAATAAATAATACAGTCCCAGATAAATAGCACAGTCCGAATAAATAATACAGTCCAAATATGTAGAAAACCCTAATTAATTAAACAATTTAACTAGAAAAGCATTAAATTGGCATGCAAGCCAGGGACTATCTCGACTCTTCTCCGGATGATGAATGATGCATGCTCGGGTTGCCTTTGTGCAGAAATCCATGGCGATGCCCCAATTAGCCTCTGTTTGCAATTATTCTTGGAATGCGTGCCAAGCTTCGGAAGGCTGCTGATTCTTGATTTGCTGCAACAGAGAGCAACAGAGGGGCATGGCAAAGTATTTTCACACATGTATGCATGCCTCGATCCTCGTGCCACCAATCACGCATCTCGATGCATGATGGCCGAGGAGTCGAATTGCACAACTCAATATGGAATGAATGCACATGAAAATACAACTAGACCTAACTCCATCATGGATGATCCGGAGTGTCGGTGACTGGGGAATTGAGACACGTTCCGTCACTCGGAGTACGAAACGTACCTCGTTTCCCATGCTCGGGCTAACTCCTATCCCGAACACAATGCAATATGCATGACATGTATGAAATGCAACTAAGATACAACCTAACATACGAAATGCTATGAAATGGCATACACGACGCACGAGGTAACATGGCATACACAATGCGCTAACATACAACCTAGCATACGCAATGCTATGAAATGAAATGGCATACACGATGCATAATGGACTTACACCAACATGAGTGGACCTCAGCCACACCCACATAGGAGGCCATTAGATGAAAATGAGACACTCGAGATGCGTGCACACGTGCACGCAAACCGAGGACCGACCCTAAGGCACCAAATGCCACTCTAACAAGACATGGCAAGGCATGGAATATGGCATACTAGCATGCAAATTTCAGTAGCGAAAAGTGATGCAAAACAGCCCGAAACATGGAAACATGACACCCGATGCATGGAATGAGACCCGAAACATGAAATTAAGTACATGGAATGACCTATGGCTATGCAAAGCATGCATTATTTGAACATGAAGTATGAAGACAGAATCAAGACAGTCCCAAAACAAGCATATTTTCAGTTTTAAGCAAGGCTAAACAGTGAACACAAATAGGGCTAAATCAACATGCAAAAATGGCCCCGTAAGAGAGATAATGAAGCAAGTAGCAGCTTCTGGCCCTAAATAGCCAAGAGCCATTCAATAAAGTTTAAGAGGGGCTCAAAATGAAGCACTTTACAGTTTACAACAAGCCACGAAAACAAACACAAGTATGGCTAAACTATTATGCAAGAAATGGGCCAAAAGAGAGACAAAGAAGCAAGTGATGGTTTCTGGGCTCAAACAGAGGAGGGCCCTTCAACAAAGTTGAAGAGGGGCCCAAAAAATGATATTTTACAGTTAGTGACCAAACCCAAAACAGTGCACATGCAAGCTTAAAATACTATGCAAAATAAGGCCAAAAAAGAGGTTTAAACACAAAGAGCAAAAAGGGAGCTTCAAACAGCAAAATTCCCTTGATCAAACATGAAGAGGGGGTCAAAATAAGGCTATTTACAGTTCGGACCAGAGCCCAAAAATACAAGCACAAGAGGCTAAAAAAGCATGCAAAAATAAGGCCAAAAGAGGGATAAAGAAGCAAGTGGCAAAAGGAAGCCTCAAACAGTGAAGAGCCCTTCAAAAATGTTGAAGAAGGGCTCAAAATAAGCCACTTTTAAGTTTATAACCAAGCTCAAAACAGTTTACAAATATGCCTAAAATACTATGCAAGAAAGAGACATAAATGAGAGCTAAAGAGGCAAGTGGTCGTATGAAGCCTCAAACAGGGAAGAACCCTGAATCAAACATGAAAAAGACCTCAAAAAAAGACTATTTACAGTTTGGGTCGGAGCCCAAATATGCAAGCAAGTATAGCTTAGATTGTATGCAAAAATAGGGCCAAAAAGAGGAGAAAAAGACTTACCTTGAAGAACCAATCTTTGACAGCCTTTGGACCAAGTTTGGGTGCTCCTAAGCTCTGAAAAACAGCCTCAAGTTGCTGGTATGGAGTATGGAGGCCTTGTTCTATGAGGTGTAGTGTAAAATGGTGTAAGATTTGAAGAGTTTTGGTGCTTGGAGTAGAGAGGAGAGAGATTTGATGCAAGAGGCTTAAACCAAAATTTCTAACCTTCTCAAATGCAGCTGGAGCTGCTGGTTTTATAGAGAAAGGAGTGGAGAAAAAGGGGGAAATTCAAATTCAATTTCCCCCCCCCCCCCCCACCCCAAAAGGCCAAACCCTCGGACATGGGTGAAATGCAGAACAAAATACATGGCTGGAATGCACTTGGGACAAGGATCATGGCCGGCCAACTCAAAAGGGCAAAAAAAGTCATCCACCAGGTAAGTGGTTGGCCGGCCAGAAAAAGGTGGCCGGCCGGCCAGGTCAAAGGGGTAAAGTGGCCGGCCACCCCCTAGGATGAAGCCCCAGAAGTTAGCTTTCCAACGGTGGTGGCCTCATAGCTTGATTCCAAGTATGCAAATGAATAGGCCCGATTCGGCGAGGGCTGTTCGACTCTTTCTTAACGGTTCATGCCCATTTTCTCCCCCAACTGATTTCTTCCCTCTTCTCCTCTTTTCTTCAACTCCAAACCCCTAAGTAAGGTGTTTTGAAAGATTTTTCAAAGATTTCATCTCTCTTTCGTTCATTTCCACTTTGTCCTCGCTCGGTTTACCGAAAAGCACAACGTTTGACAAAATGTGAGCCTCGGAACATCGTAAAAACTTTATTTCAAAAACGTTTTGAAAGAGAGGGTTTTAAGACTAAAATCTTTTGATCAAGATTGTTTTGGTCTAGAACAGGGGTATGAAGTTGAGATTTGACTCTCTCCTTGCCGAAGAAACTGAACCTTTCCCCTGCACACCTTTCTCCACCATGTAAACCATCAGTCGCGTCCAAGTCTTAAAGACAGTCAAAAATGGGGTGTCTACAGTTGCCTCTCTTTGACAGAACTCGGAAGTCAAGAAGTGACGGGAGTGAATGTCAAAGCCCAGAGACGACCCATTTTTGACAAGGCCGAAGACTTGGACAAACAAACAAAATATAGATAAATAAATGGTTGTGCCCGCAAGCTGCCTACGTATCCTTTTGTAAGGAATCAAACCAGCGTAGTTCAGGGGCAGGATGCAAAGTGATATGCAGAAAGATTTTGATAATTGGACTTATACGCTACGCGAAGCCGGTTTGAAAGTTGGACTTATACACTACGCGAAGCCGGTTTGAACGTGAAGCCGGTATGAAAATTGGACTTATACGCTACGCGAAGCCGGTATGAAAATTGGACTTATACGCTACGCGAAGCCGGTTTGAAAATTGAGGACTCATGCAATGCACTGCAATGTAGTGGCTAAGATGCAATGTAATAGCTAAGAGGTAGAGGTACCTTACAAGGGCAATTGGCAATGACTTACCTCGGCAATATCCTACCTCATGCTGATGTGGGAATCTTCCTCTTCTTCTCAGTTGAACCACAAGTACTACTTTTCTCCCTGACTATGGTTGCAGCTTTCCCTATTCTCCAACAGGGTGACAGACTAGGTTGGATCAGTATCCAGAATTGAGGCGCATACAGATGCTATCTCAATCTATGGGGCTGCCATACAGATTTCAAGCCGAGGATATACCCCTGGGTATTTAAACCAGACTTTAGTCTCGGAAATCCCGAACCTTTGTGTTCTAGGCATGAGCCATTCGAACTCTAGTTTCCACCGTCTCAGTTGGTCTCCTAGGAACTCACCGCTAACACAGGCAGGTGGCTATACCAGACCACCGGAAGTCGTTCGGGCACGACAAACACCAAAGGAATTGCACCTTTAGAGGATTTAAGGTCTCCTAGACCGGGCAATAAAACAGACATGATGCCATGGATGTAATAGATGTGATGCAATAGATAATAGATGCGATGCAACAGAGAGTACAATAGATGCAAAATGGTGACATACTCCAACCACGCTGGATTCGTGAGTGGAGGAAGAACAAAGAAAATCAATCAGGAGCGCGTTCCACGCAACCTAAGGTAAATTCCAAACACGCTGAAATCGTGTGAGGAAAAGAACACTCTAACCACGCTGAAATCATGAGAAGAGGTCCGAAGACAACCGCCCAGGTGCGCACACAACGCAACCTGAGATAAATTCCAAACACGCTGAAATCGTGTGAGGAAAAGAACACTCTAACCACGCTGAAATCGTGAAAAGAGGTCCGAAAACAACCACTCAAGTGCGTGCACAACGCAACCTGAGAAAAGATCCAAACACACTGAAATTGTGTGAGGAACGGGACACAGAGAGAAACATAGGGACTTATCCTAGTGTTTCGGAATGGTATAAGCATTGGAACGTATTCCGAACGCTTTTAACCGAAGGGGGAGAAACATAGGGACGTATCCCGGCATTTCAGAATGGTGTGAGCATTGGAACGTATTCCGAACGCTTTTAACGAAAAGGGAGAAACATAGGGACGTATCCCGGCGTTTCAGAATGGTGTGAGCATTGGAACGTATTCCGAACGCTTTTAACCGAAGGGGGAGAAACATAGGGACGTATCCCGGCGTTTCAGAATGGTGTGAGCATTGGAACGTATTCCGAACGCTTTTAACCGAAGAGGGAGAAACATAGGGACGTATCCCGGCGTTTCAGAATGGTGTGAGCATTGGAACGTATTCCGAACGCTTTTAACCGAAGAGGGAGAAACATAGGGACGTATCCCGGCGTTTCAGAATGGTGTGAGCATTGGAACGTATTCCAAACGCTCTTAACCGAAGAGGGAGAAACATAGGACGTATCCCGGCGTTTCAGAATGGTGTGAGCATTGGAACGTATCCCGAACGCTCTTAACCGAACAGGGAGAAACATAGGACGTATCCCGGCATTTCAAAATGGTGTGAGCATTGGAACGTATGCCGAACGCTTTTAACCGAAGAGGGAGAAACATAGGGACGTATCCCGGCGTTTCAGAATGGTGTGAGCATTGGAACGTATCCCGAACGCTTTTAACCGAAGAGGGAGAAACATAGGGACGTATCCCGGCGTTTCAGAATGGTGTGAGCATTGGAACGTATTCCGAACGCTTTTAACCAAAGGAGGTCTAACCCGTCGCACGCGCGAGGGGAAAGAATGATAATTGCAAGTGAAAAGGTGCATAACAATGCAAGTAATGAGCATAACAATGCTAGATAGATGTGCATAATCAATGCAATGAATGAGCATAACAATGCTAGTGAAGTGGGTGCATAACAATGCAATTGGAACGTGCATCACAATGCAAGTGAAGTGGGTGCATAACAATGCAGGTGGAAGTGCATCACAATGCAAGTGAAGTGGGTGCATAACAATGCAGGTGGAAGTGCATCGCAATGCAAGTGAAATGGGTGCATAACAATGCAAGTAAAGAGTGTTTACGACGATGCAATATAGGTGCACAAGGCAGTGCGAGTGAGGTGTACAGGAGAAGTGCAATAAAATGCACTTTCTATGCGAGTATGGGGGCATTTTCTATGCAACATGGAAAGCATATTCTATGCGATATTGAAGACAAGCATATTCTATGCAAAATCGAAAGCAAGCATATTCTATGCATGAATCATAACGAGGCGCGGCACGCATGCAACAAAAGTGTATATGAAAGCTCACATGCTATGCAATAGAGGGGCATCAAACATGTACTCTGGTGCCTCCGATTTACCTCTCAGAGGACTTGGCAACACACTCAGCTCAAAATGGGACACCTTGTCTATATTGGCAAGAGATAACATCTGCACTTGCTTTAATCGCTGTTCTAACTTGAAGCAGGCTTAAGCTTGGGGTCGAGGTACACTCATACTCCAGAGAAATGGCGAGGCCTGAAAAGGTATATCTGGAATACAATCACGGAATTTTCTGAAGTTGAAGCACACTCAGATGCTTCCATTTTTCCTCTTTTCTTTTGCTTTGCAGTCCGGAACCCATGTAGCTTCAGATAGGTCCTGGTTTTACTGTTCTCGCATGACTTGGGCTGAATCGTGCGGTTTTATGAAAGAACGAAACTTGTTTTGCACAAACATGAAGAATGGCACAACACTTTGAGCACAAAACGATTTCATTTTTGAAATTGAGAGATGAGTTTTCGACCAGGCATTGGGCCTACGACTGAACACAGCAAAACGACTCAACAAGGAAATAAAAGGCACAACCTAGACACATTGAGTAACACTCGAAATGACTCAAAACAAGAATTGAGATAAAACAAAAAGACATGACACTCAGACGTGCACAGGGAGCCTGTTTCACCGGGTAGTGTTTCCCACCCTTTCTCATTTGTGATTCTCACATCACTCGGCCCTCAGGCTCTGTTTTTCTGGAAAAAAAAAAAAAAAGAAGCCCTTTTCCTCACTTTTCCTCTCAGCGCACATCTCTCTATTCTTTAATCTCTCATTTTTTATCCCTCCCCTGGGTGGTCAATGGATAAACAGAAAGTTGCTGGCTCTTGCCCCCCTAGCACTCAGCTAGATTCTTCTTCTTCTGCACGCAGCTAGTGAGTTTCTCCCACAGAGAGGCTGTGCTACAACTGGGTGTGTAGCAAATCTGCAGCTGACATCGGTTGAC